>UCOJ01002212.1:0-14183 GCA_900474305.1 Cecidostiba fungosa
TCTCTCTCTCTCTCTCTCTCTCTCTCTCTCTCTCTCTCTCTCTCTCTCTCTCTCTCTCTCTCTCTCTCTCTCTCGAGAGAGAGAGAGAGAGAGAGAGTGCGTACATCGATCAAGTGGTATTTTTAGTGCAGTCAATCTCGAGCTCAAGCTCAAAGCCTCTCTCCCAACGGGGATTTCATTAGAAAGAGAGCAAAAAAGTTCTTTAAAACCCCTTAAGACGAATTGAAGCGGGCGGCAGGCGCGTCCGTTTGGACTTATGATGGCTTTAAAGGAGCAGTTAAAAAAGTGACGATAGCAATCGTTTGCCGCGGCGGTGACTTCTGCTCTCCCCCCGCGCGCGCACGCGCCTCTATTTTCGTCCGGTGTTTTTTGAGGCAAAGGCAGCCCCCGCGTGTCCTAACGAGTTTTTCATGTAGATCCAGCTACGAAGTCTCTCTCTCAATCTCTCTGTCACGTTCGCGTCGTCTTTTCCGCGGCTGACGTAAAACGATTAAAGGATAGCGGCTCACCGACACGCCCGCGGTTTGTATGTACGTAAACGCGCCATCGCGATTTTTTCTTTTTTAAGAGAGTTTTTAAGTCGCGCCGACGACGATCATTTGTAACGAGTGTACTTCGCGCGCGAGAGAGCCGCCCATAATTAACGGTAATACATCAAAACGAAGGTTGCCATTTTTCACGCGGCTCTGTAAATCAATCACTGCGGGGCTGCTGCCGGCTGTGCGTGCGCGCGCGAATATTAAAAAACACCAAAAATCGAGCTTTTAAAAATTTGCTTTCTTTGCCGAGAGTCTTTCGAGCCTTTCACTCATCCTGAATCACTTGGGTATATATACGATGTTTTGATTTTTAACCGACTACCGTGACTTAATTTTATCGCGATACGCTCCGGGCTTATTAAAAATTATGTTCGTTCGAACAAGAATCCATCTCTCGCGGCAAATGAGAAATCGAGAGTATACGCGATTGAAAATTTAATTAATTCCAAAGTTCGGCCTCGTAATTTATTAGTTTAATCCACTCTCGGATGACTCTAAGTAGTCTCGAATAAGAAGATTGGGACTATAAAATGGGCATTATCTCGCCTAATCGCGATTTATGTATTCCAACAGATTCTCAGAAAAGTTAAACTGACAGAAAATTTAATATATGTCTTCATTGTTTCTATTTGCGCCACACTACATTTCCCAAGGTTTAAAAATATTTAGTTTGTTAAACTTTATATGCTAAGCTTCGAAATGGATTGCGTAACAACAATAATTCATTGCCCCAAGAATCGTATGGTCGGTTCGCGGTCAGGTCAGCTCGAAGTGAAATTCGCGTTTGCCCAGAGCAGTGTGCGCTAGCTGAAACCACAGAAACCGAATTGAGTGCCGCAACCGGAAAGAGATGTCAAATTAAAGCACTCCTGTCGGCGATGAAATTCGAACACCACTTACTCTACGCTCTGTATTATCTCAAGTCGTTTTTTAGCCCTCTCGTTTATTATTATGCTCAATCTTTCGATTATTTAAGGGGATGGTTACGTCTTAAATTGTGAAAAAATTAAAAATTGAATTGTTTTTAAAAAGCCATTATTGTAAAATAGATTCTGGTCACTGTGAAAAATATAAAACGATGTTTATTTATGTCATATTATACCAGGTATAAAACATGCATTCATAATTTTCATTATTTTAGCCACCACGGGCTTCTTTTGACTCCGGGCATCGAAGAGCACTTTTACACTTTCAGATCTGCTTGAATCACCTGTACTTTTCAGATGAGTGTGGGAATTTGAAAATAAACTTTATTTAAAAAGGTTGTCAAGAAATCAACAAAAAAAATTTTTCAATTTCAATGTCTATTGTTATGCTAATTTTTTACAACATTTTAAATAAAATTTACTTTTAAATCCGCACACTCATCTGGAAACTACATATGTTTTATATAGAAGTGTAAAAGTGCTTTTCAATGCCCAAACCAAAGAATGCCCGCGAGGCTGAAATTATAAAAATTATGAATTTTGGCCTTCGAATACATGTTGCATCTGGCATATGCAACATATAAAAATTGTTTTCTTTTTTCGTCAGTGTACCTAATGTATACAAAAATAAAATTCAATTTTTCATTTTTTGTCAGTCTGTTTCAGGTTTATCCATCCCCCTAAATTTGAATATTAGGCCAAATCATTGTCACAATAACAATTCTTCTTATTTCATCTCAGACGTTTTTGACAAGTATGAACGAGCTCTTGGGTTTTCCCAATAGAAAGAACTTTTCTCTCGGCCGATCGCTTCTTTATTTTCTCATTCGCGCTTTCTCACAGCTGTTGGTTTGCGGGGGCGCGCTCGTCTCCTACTTTTACAGTCGACGAGAGCAGAGCGAGAGAACGTCGGCCTCTCTTATATACGAGTCTGCGGTACGGCTTTTTGTTTTTGCTCGTGTCTCGCGCGCTGTATCATATATACGTAGAAACGAGCAAACCACCTCCGCCGCCGCTATATACACTGCTGCTGCTGCTGCTGCTGCTGGTGCTCGACATCCGGAAAAGGATGACCTGGATAGGACCCAAGCTCATGCTCGCTCGTCACTGCGCCTCTTTTTCATCCGCACACACGCGAGAGCCACCTCTTTGGAAGTAATTTCCGTGCGGCTTGAAATGCGTCAGCTGGATATCTCTGTCTCTCGACATAGTAGCGCTGTAGTTTCACTCTGCCGCCTGTGGAAAATTTTCGCGGGTAGAAAGTATTTGTTTTATTCTACAATAGGAAACTGTGCGGCCTTCGAGAGACGTTTGAGATAGTGCTCTCTTGTTTTTGCATGTTTACCGCGAGAGCAGGGATCGCGTCTGTTTGTTTTCGGGCCGAAGTGCGCGCGCGCGCGAGCGAGGTGTATTTTTCCGCGCCGTACATCAGCCAGATGTAACAGCAGATCGACCAAAGTATCCCTGCATGACTTTTGATATATAAGAACGGAGAACGGTTTTTTTAAAATTCAATAACGAATAACTCAGCGTCGGGGGTAAGAATTCACTTTTCCCTTTGCAGTTTAAATCATCTCCGACGCTCTCTCTCGCGAGGGAAAAAGTTAAATTTATCGCTCTGTAACAAGTCGAACTATAATACACGGCTTAATAATTTCATTTCGTGTACTTGATTGCGTGATACATGATTGCTTTAACGCCCGCACGCTTGGCCCTTGCTCTTTATTTGAGCCAATTTATCTCGGGCGCGTACCAAATGATGTTGCAATACCTGCGGTATAACTCGTTATTTATGACTTTTTATTTGCTCGAGAAAATTTCGAGTCTCGAGCGCTCTGCAGAGTCATACTCGTTGTCGTACATATAGAACCGGCGCAACAATTAACGGAGGTTATTTATGCCTAAGACAAACAATGTCTGTCGCTGCAGATGACGATGAGGATCGGGCCACTTAAAATACTTGGCGACAGTTTTGCATTTATTTTTATGCCGCAGTCCGCTGCCTGCACTTGTAAATTCTAAGGGCGTTGCATTAATTATTCCACGAAACAGTATAATCGACTGGGCTCTGGAACTACACTTTATAATGCCGTCGTTCAGCAGCAGCAGCAACTGTATAGTCGTCGCTGTTGGCGCAGCAAAGTAGCCCTTGGTTTGAATGATTTCCCTTCGGATTGATTAGTGCACAGCAAATGCCATTGAATTAATGAGCCATTCGTTACGGGTTGGGTAAAAAAGCCGCAATTAAAATGGAACATCACAGCTGTTAAGTGCGCGTCGATCGCGATCGAGAGCCGGAAAAAAGCAGAAAACAGCTGGAGGAGGAGGAGCGAGTCGCTCGCTCGGAGAGACGTAAGAAAATGGCAACAACGAAGCGGCGGACGATAACTATAAATTAAATTACACACCTTTGAAGAGACAGGGAGAGCCGAGCTGGTTGTTGCGCTCGGCGGTCTACGAGCTTTTTCGCTCGGCAGTGCTGTGTGTGCTGCACTGATGCAGGCGCGCGAGCGCGCGCTCTCTCGATCGTTTTTCCAATAATTCATCACGAGCCCCAGTAAATCATTGTATAATTCGCGGCGGCGGCGGTGCGGCAAAAAAGGATCCACAAAGCAGCGTCCACACACTCGCGATTCATGTAAGCATTCAGCGGTCATTAATCTCAATCGCCAAAGAAAAGGCTGCGAGGAAGATCCGGCCTGCGTACGCGCAGGGTATAGAGGCAAAACGCGCTGCGCACTTGCATTATTTCACTTTTGTCTCGGCAATTCTAAATCATCGTTTTAAAACTTGCATTCGCGTATAATAGGATTATTTAATGCGCGAATGAATCGCCTATAAGTCGCTGTGACCGAACAGACAGATTTTCATGCCAAGAGCCAAGAGAGCCTTTGAGATTTATCGAGAGCGGCTTCCTGCTTCAACTTGTCCATCGGAATGCCTCTGAATGCATGACAATACGAGCGTCAGCCCGGAGAGTATAGCTTTTGGCAGCTCCGATGCATCTGACCGAGAAGTCATTCTCTCCTCGCATGTGCACGAGTTCCGCGGACGCGAAAGTTCGCGAGTCAGTATCTCGGTTTAATTTCGGATTTGCGGCCTGCACTGCGCGCTTTAACATTGGCATTGGGGCGTTTCGTGTCGGCGGCGTTCGATCGGCGCTGCAGCTGACACACAGAAATAAGTTTCCTGCACCGGATTACCTCTATATGTCTCTCCCGCTCTCTTTCTCGATTGTCGTTGTTGCGTCATCACAAGCACGTCGTTGACTGCAGCGCGCGCGAGAGAGAGCGGAAGGGATGTATATTTACGAGCAAAGCTCGGCGCTGCTATGCGCCTCTTCAAAGGCTCGCTATCTCGAGTATTAGTCTGTTGGTTTCACTGCTGACGCTAAGCGCGCATGAATGAAATATTTACTCGCCCGGCGAATCCCTGAATGCGCCCCCAGAGCTTCGACTGCATTGATAGTCGCAGCCAAGATTCGATTGAAGTGAGTTTAATTCAAATTACTGCTCCGGTTGTGTGAATCGAATGAATTTTCACCCTTTCGTTTTTTTTTTCAATTTGGTCGTCATTGTTCTCTGCAATAAACAAAAATGCTGCGTAAACGGCATTTTCTGGTCTGTTACTGGTCAGTCCTGACCAGAAAATAAAGTGATTTCTACTAGGGTTCCCACTAATTTATCGTTTCTAATATATATGGGTGATTATGCCATAGCTCTTTTTTGACAGTTTGAGTATTGGAGTAATATTATATCCAAGTATAATTTGCAGGTTATTTATCACAAAATTGTACATCGATTACGATTATTCTAAATTTTTTTCTTCGACTATTTTTGTAAAGCCTGGACATATATGGGTAAGTTATGACAGAATCACCCATATGTATAGTATATCGTTCAAATTTAATAATGTTAATTCCGTCAAAGCTATTCAGTCAAGCAAAATTTCAAGTATTACTATGGCTATTTTGAAAAACTTATCGCCAGAATCTAAAATTTGTCATTTATACAGCTTACACAATACACATACGCGTATACACATTTACAAACCAATCTATTCTACAAGCCAAAAGCCAATGCGTACCGCCCCCTCAATTTATATAAATTTCAACGGCTCGTATATCTATCTTGTTTATACCTAAAATAGGTACGGTGGTTCAGTAATATATGTGCATCGTAAAAATTGAAGTTAAAAAAGGGCTTTATTTCACCATACTATTTGTTAAAATAAAAGCATTACAAGCTTTCGAGGAAGCGCGGCGGTATGAGTTTGAAGTAGCCCTCCAAGGCCGAGAGGTCCGCGAAAAATCAGCTCCGGAAAAGGCTATATACCCCCGCGGCTCTCGAAAAAGGACCGCACCGCAGCAGCAGCAGTAGCGTCGGCCAAGTAGCGCAGTGCCTGCGTCTAATTAGACGTGTTTATCGGCGCATTTCATCGGCGCTATTCACAGCAGCAGTCGTATAGTGTACACACGAGAGAGCGGTTCATTCAGCTTCTCTCGGCTCGCGCGCGCGCGTGCGGCAAAATTGGCATTCTGAATCACCTGCAGGAAATCTCGTAGCTGTGTTGTTGATGCTGCTGCCGCGCGTAAACTCATCCCGTGCAGTGATATTATACCGTAAGCGCACGAGTCAAATTTTGCGCGCTCGTCATCATAAGAGATTATTTTCAGCCCGCTGAGTCCTCTCACCACCACCGCGACAATGTTGTTTGTATTCTCGGCATCACGACGACGACGACGACTCATAAGCATGCGCGACTACTTTTCTCATATCGGTGTGTGCGAGGGTATAATCGGCTTTGACAGACTTCTCGGGTTTATTTCGACGGCGTGGGCGAGCTTTTATATCGCTGCCCGCGCGAGAGAACGTATATAATTTGTACGTTTTCTGGAATGAATGCCGAATTGTCTCGGCTGCTGCTGCTGCTGCGTGTGCGAGCTTTTATAATTTTTGGCAAGTTGTTAAAAGCGATGACTTATGAGGGAGTTTAACCGCGGCACCAAAATTAGCCGGCCGTTGCACAATCCGGTGGAAAATTCAAACGCGTGTTGAAACGCGCCCAGCTATAAGGGGATAATATTTTCTAAACTTTACGTTTGTTCAAATACAGTTATAATAAATTGCTCGAATTATTGTGAAACCTTTCACTCTCAACGCTCGTTAAATTTAAATGTATAAGCGAATACACGCTCGGCGGCTAAAATGTATCAACAGTTTCAAAAATGTACTTGCTCGTCGGTAGACGAGTTTTTTTAAATCCTCTTTTCGAAAAAAACGCACAAATCAAATTTTGCACTCGCAATTAGACGACAAGCCAGATTTATCAAGCTTACACGCGGCTATAGTCCGAGATTTATGTAACAAGTTTCAAAAATTTTTGTCACTTGCTCGACTTGTTCATTTTGCGAACAAGTCGAAAGTTATTATTGGCGCGCGGGCTTAAGCGAACTTTTACTTCAAACCCGTTACAGAGAGGGTAATTTACTGTTTCGCAGTGTTAACTTCAATCTTTTTTATGCGATATCAACCTGCTCATTACGTTATGCTCACGCATACACATACGATCGTTGACTCGAATCAAAAAATCGTTTCATCATAAGTGTATAATATATACGAGTTCGCGCGCTCGTAGGGAAAAAACGCTAACATCAATTTGTGTTTACTAATTAATGAAAGCTGGATTTAAGGTCCCCGTAATTGGACAGTTAAATTCATTGAACCCTCGTTAAAAATCGATGACAATCATTAAAATCAACATCGACCGTGCGCGCGCGCGCGCGCGAGCAGGCACGCGGCCGTCAATCAGAAATTCAACCGGTTTCGCTCTTTCGAGAACAATATTATTGTGCAACGGCCCGGAGAATTGCCGTGAAAAAAGGAAAAGCAGATATAAACGAAAACACGCTGCAGCTGCGTTCCAGCGCGTAATAACCGTGACAAAACGAGATGAAAGAATGGCTTTTCCACTCTCGAGAGCTTCCTATATAGGCGCGCGCGTCTCGAAATAGCGCGTGTGCGACAATTAGCGTCGAAGCTTTTCGATGCGGAGTAGGGGCCGTACTCTAGTTTAGAGCAAAAAAGCCTAGCTGTCTTTCTCTGTCACGCGCGTCTGGCCACGTCGGGAATGGCGCGCTGCGGAAGGTCTTAAGCGGCTAAAAGTCGAGACGGAAATATCCGCGTATAATGCATGCAAGGACGCGCGCGCGCTGACGCTACATTTGCGCGCTCGTAATTCTCAAGCTCGGCCTTTTCGGTTGCGCGAGCGCCGCAGCCTCGCGATCGCTGCAGCGAGAATTTTATGAAACACCGTTATTTCGCTTAGCGCGGGCAGGCTTATGTGCTATTTCTATCGGAAGCCGATTTCGCGGCCGCCGCCGCCGCCGGTTCCGGGTATTATTCCGCGAGCTTTCGAGCTTGCAAGCGCGGGGTAATCGAAATTTCCGAGAGGCTTTTATGTGCACTTCTCGCAGTTTTATAGCAACGAAATGAGAGTGCGATTATGTCATCGGAATTACAATATTGAACGGCATTTCATTAAACAACAGAAGGCAGTAAGAAGTCGAAGCGATTCACCACGTGCGTCTAATAAAATGTGTACTCCTAGCGCACGTAAGCTCAATTAAAGGGGGTCGAGGCGGGAACGATCTCGAGCACTGATAAAAAGCGCGCGAGGCGGAGTCGCGTCATTTTTCCTCGCGCACGCGCTCACGAGCTCTCGACTCTTATATGGCGCAGAGACAGCAGCAGCTCGAAAAAGCGCCTGCGCAAGCTTTTCTCCGGCAAAAACAGCCCCCGGATCGTCGTACGTCGCATCCCCCCGCGATTTCTTCCCTGACGAGCGCAGCAGCAGCAGCAGCAGCGATTTATCCCTGTATACAAGCGATAGCGCGCGCGCGAGCGATGGAGACGTGTCGAAGCGCGCGGGGATTTTTCAAGAAAGTCCAATCGCGAGCATCGGTCGTCTCTTTCTTTCTTGCCGCAACGATATGCGCAAAAAATGCGCTGCGCGCGCGCTCGCGCTCTCTCGTTAACCGCGATTTTAACGATTCGCCGAACGACTGCGCGGCCGGCCCGCCGCCGTCTCGTCACTTCTTGCACCGGTTGTTGGCTTATGCTCAGCTGTGTGTCTTTCTCGCTGCGCGATTGCTCGTGGAGATTGCAGCTCGTTTGGAGGCAGAATATGAAGGAACTTTGAGGCCGTTTTTCAGTATTCTTTCCTAATCAAATGAGTAATCTAATCAATATAGTCTTAACAGAGAATCGCATTTTCCTACATGATAAAAGCAGCCAAGGAATCCAATCAGACTTTCTCGCACTTGCCACGGCGATTCTCTCATCCGCAATATAACTCTCTTGCGGCTGCACTTTCTCTGTTTCTCCGGGACGTAAGCAGCTCGTCGCGCATTCCAACATCTCTGTCTCCCTTCTCCCACTTGCTTCGTTTTCGCTGATATCCGCGATGCAGGGGAGAGCTTATAATGGCGCCGATAAATTTTCGACTTTATGCCCGGCCCTCATAACGCCAAAGGCCGTCGAGCAGCCGGAGGTGCGCGTAAACGGAGAAAAGTAGAGGGGCGAGCATGCGTATTTGCCAAAGCAAACGAGATTTTGAAAAACGTGTTCACCTTTTTTATACTTATTTGTTGATGCATTACAAAAGCAACTACTAGTCGATACGACACGCAGAGAGCTACGGCTCACGTACAGCGGAAAAAAGCGAGGCCCGATAACTGGAAAGCTCCCACTACTACTCTCTCGCAACGCACCTCCTCGCGCGCTTTGCAGCAGTTCCGACGAAGCGCGAGCGACACAGAGAAAGGTATATACATGTATATAAGAGTCCGAGAGCGTGTACAGAGTACTGCACACGAGCGCGCCCGCGCACTGTACAGTCCGAAAAAACTCGGCATTCCCACGATCGGTAATCGAAATATTATTCGCGAGCAGCCGAAAGGCCCATGTCGCCGCGCTTCTGTCAATTCTAATTCCAATACGCCGCCGCCGCCGAGAGTAATCGGCCGATTTTTTTGCGCCTCCGCGCGAGCGACTCTTTTTTGCCCCGTACACTATACACTACCTCGCCTCGTCTCTTCTTCTTCCTCTTCTTCTTCTTCGTTTCTTATACGACGACTGCACCTTCTCGCCTGCTGTATTATATATATACACCTATATAGCTCCTCGATCGCCGCGGCTCTCTCACGTGAAAGTCCCTAAAGTATCGGACGTTATTGGAATTGTGAGCTCGCTTTTAAATATAAGACTTACAAATTGCCGGTTTTATTAAAGCTAACGATTTAAGGGGCAGCTCTTTCTCTCTCGCAGTTTCAAAAGTGGAGATTGAACGCCGCGCGTGTACACACACTTTCCCAGAAAATATTGTTTTGAGAGACGCCCTGCTATACACTAACGTTCGCCGGCGAGCTGAATTATTTTTTTAAGGACAGTATTTTCTGCGCCTTAATTGGCCGAGCTGTAATTGCGCGCGACGCGCGGCCCAACTCCGGCTAAAGTGCGATCGTTAATTTGCGAAAAGGAAGTATGTGCGGCGGCGGCGGCCGGCCGAGCGCGCCTTCATTGTACAAGTTTATTGATTCCTCGTTGCCCGTAAACGAGGGGGAGCCTCAAGTATTGGAATTGAAAAACTAATTTCCATAATCTTAACGGCACTTGTAACGATGCGCGCGTTGTCTCTCTATACTGCGCCGTAAATTGCCTTAAGCTGACGCGACCGATATGATTAAAATGTCCCGGGGATGCTGCGCGCGCTTATAAAATTATTAGCTCGACTCCATTAACTGCGCTATATGCGTCTGCACAGCCTGCAACTCGCGGTTACGTTTCATTTTTCAATTTGTTCTGATAAATGTGAATAAATATTAATACACGCTTAATGCACCTTCGGTACGGCTGCTCGACTGTGTCTCATTAAATATCGCAAGAGGGCATATAACGATCCTGCTTATTTATATTGATTATTCTCTTTATCAAGATGCGCTTTCACTTTTTATACGCCGTAAATATTGAATCGCAGATAGTTTTTAATGCAGCATTTTTAGTATAGTTACAAAAACTGATAAACAGCGGAGGCATATAAAAAAGTAATTATAACGTTCTACTGTAACGATTAAAATAACACGCAGGCAGCTTCGCATAATTTCTCCTACCTTTTATAAAGCCCAAGAAGTGTGTTAAAAATCAATAAAAAATAATCGGGGCGAATTAACCAAAATTATCTCGGAAAGCAGAATTCATCAACTGTAAAATATCCCTTTTTCAGATATATCGGCGTACTCGACTCGGCAAACTTTGCAAATTTCTCGCGTCACGCGCGAGTATAAAAATGCATATCCCCGTGCCATAAATAATTAACGCCTCGCCTTAAAGAGCTGAAAATAAATAAAAAAAAAAAAAGAATGAAACAGCCTCGTTCGGTGCATGCGCACGCGGCTAATTTTATTTGAATAATAACGCGGCCGCGAAAGTGCAAAATGGCTTTCCGGGCGATAAATTGAAAATAACCGCGAGTGCGCGGAAGCAGAGGCTCGCGAACGAGCTTCTAGAGCAGGCGGCCGTAATTAATCCCGTTTTGGTTAAGCCCGAGCCTCGCGATATGTAAACGTTGCCGCGCGGCTGCCGTCGGACGCTCTCTCGTGGCCCGATAAAAATAATAATCGCGGATCCAGCTCTCTCTCTCTCTCTCGTCGGCTAGTGGTGGAGAGTCGAGACGACGACAGAAGTAAAATCGAGGTTTTCCCCGGCAGTTGCTCGTCCGGGCTATATACTATACCCTGCGGCTTTTGCTACTAGTACTACTGCTGCTATACTGCTATAGGCCGAAGTGAGACGTATACGAAGTCAAGACGCAAATAGCACGCCCAAGTTAGCCTAAGCAGCCTGGCATGAGCGCACTGCGCAATGCTTAGCTCATGCTTAGCTCAGCTTATTACTCACTTTGTTGCCTTTCCGCGAAACTCCCCCCCGCGCGCAGCCCCCGAGCGCTGGCTGCTGAGCTCTGATGTTGCGTTCCACGCACCCTAGACGATTCGACTGATGCTCGTCAATGGATTAAAGCCGAGCTCTGCGTACCAAGATCCTTTCTTTTTTCTAATTCTTGGCTGCATTTTGGATTTCTAATCTCCGTACTTGGCGCTAATCAGACTACGATTAAAACCAATAAGTGATGCTTTGAAAAGTCTACGAGTATGTAAATATTTCAATAAAAGTAGATTTTACATACAATATTACGTTGAAATGATTATGTTTTGACATTTGCCATTCGCAAGTAATTTTTAATCCTTTTCATACATATTTTTTAAAGTGAGTCCATTTTTCTGAGATACACTGCAATAAACATTTGTCAGTTTCTTGGACTACTTATATATGAAAGAAGAATTCGAGCAATTTCAGAATTTAATCGGTACTTTTCAAAGTATTCGTGCGTCTCGATTTGTAAGCATTATAATTATAAAGAGAAAAAAAATCAACCGTCTGAGATCGTAAGATTCTTTTAAAATGCAAATCGATTGACGCACATCGC
Source organism: Cecidostiba fungosa (assembly GCA_900474305.1). Classification (NCBI taxonomy): domain Eukaryota; kingdom Metazoa; phylum Arthropoda; class Insecta; order Hymenoptera; family Pteromalidae; genus Cecidostiba; species Cecidostiba fungosa. The sequence goes on from UCOJ01002212.1 coordinate 12,008, forward strand.
GAGAATTGCGTAAGATATGATCCAGATACTCTTCATTTGATACAGTCGTTACAGGGATGTTGTCTTAACTTTTATTCGCATGATATATTGTAAATTGGATGTGTTTTATAAAGTAACTTTGAATACGAACTTAATTACAGCAATGGTTTTCGTTTCTTGTACTTCTGTATCGGCATGCAATGACTTTTTGCTCGAGTTGCGTATACACTAACAAAGATTATGGTCTTAAATATGTCCTGATTCTGTTACATATATATTTGTAAAAATGCTTCCATATTATTGGCACCAGATAATTTGAGATTGAAATGAAGTGTGAGTATTCACGGATATAATATTAATATTAATAGTAATAAATATTAATAAACATTCTGTAATGATTACAAAATCAGTTCTACGTGAATAATACAACTCTGATACTTTAGAAGTGGTGCAATACGTAGTAAAATATTATAACAAATTAAAAAACCTCTGCCAGCAATTTATTGAAACGCAGCCTCCTCCTAACTAATTTATTACTTACTTACTTATTAATTTACTGTTCCTACAAGTAGTATACTGTTATTTTTTTTACCAGTTATTTTTCCTACTGCGATTAAACTCATTTGTTTTCAAATGTAACTATGCTATAGGTTTGTTTGAATTACAAATAGCTTTGAATAAATCAATTAAAGGCAGGATTTATGTATATGAAAATTATATAAATACAACATCAGTGACAGCTTAAAAGAAAAATTTCTAAAATATGAAGGAACTAGTAATTTTTTTTTTCTAAAATTTAAATTAGTAAATATTTTGAAGAATATACAAAATGCATTAATACATTTTGTATTTAAAAAAATATATTTTTATAGGAACGATTAGTTCAGAGGAATAAACTAAGCGCCAATGAATTGGCAGTCAGTTTATATGAGTGTATATAAGTGTACATACAAACTAAGGTTTAGAATTTTCTTCCGTAGTATTTGAGTTTTCTTCATTTTAGTCAACTTTATTTACTTTTACTTTTAGTATATCTCCCAACGTGAATAATAATACAACCATTACAATACTCTTGTCAAAAAATTGATCGTATGCAATGTAACAGAAAATATGAAAATAAGAAACAAATATTATCATAAACAATCATTTATTCAAGGAAATAATATAGCAGCTTGTCATCTAAATGCTAATTTACTATTAGTCTTATAGGTTAAACACTTTTGGTGACATTAAAGATCTTGTTAATTAATAATTTCAATTCTTTCAAAGTATGCTTTTGCTTCGGCAGAGCTAACTGTCCACCACGAGCCAGCATATATACGTAACTTTTTTAATTCGACGGAACCTTCTTTGTATATTTAAATTTCCAAACCGATCCTAAATTTCTGATACACCCACGCCACTCTTGTTCATTCTGTCCAGGAATCGGAAAATATTATGTATAATTTTCCTCTTTGCTAAAAAATTTCAAATCCATCATGAATATCTAGAGATGCATAAGCTGCAATAAATGTCGACCGATTTATATCTTTATATTTGAGTCCTATCGAATCTAAGACCCTACGTGCAAAGGTACATGTACGGTCGCCTTTACCGCCACCACAGCATCTTTTTATTTCATTTTTCCAAGTGAGCCCTGTTATTACTGGGTCTTTGTAGTTAGCCCATATAATCGCACAAATAAGAACGATTATTTTAATAAGAAACATTGTTTTCTCTTAAATATATCTGCGCAGTGATATTTGTCAGAACTTGAAATGATGTTTTGGTCTCGCCACTGATGATGAAGTCGATTAATTGCTGAAAACATAAACAATATTCATATAATACAAGTTTTTATAATAATGACAGGATAATTTTTTTGAAATAAAGTAAATATTTGTGTAACTTTGCTAGATGCACTCTCTCGATAACTTTTTACCGACGGTACTCCGGAACCACACAAAAGTCTTTAGATCCCCGAAATATTATCGTATACCGAGTCGCCTAGTTATCGGTTATTTATTGCAACCGCGTGGCGACGAAATATGCCGAACCATTATTTTCACGGCTATAAACTACCGTGAATTTTCTACCAGGGAATATTCAGTCTTAATCTTCCAGAATATGTTTTCGCTAAGTTAAGAGTGCTCTATACCTCTGTACAGCCAATCAGAGCCGCGGATTTTTCTTAACAAACTACGGCTTTATTATTAAT
>UCOJ01002213.1:0-14228 GCA_900474305.1 Cecidostiba fungosa
GTTTCAAGTTCTATTGATATAACCTATATATAACGTCTATCGACAAATCGCCACCTCGTGACACAGTTAGTAACTATCTTTGAGACGCGCTCGGAGACCCGCTCTAGTTGCCTGAGGCAACTTGCCTCTAGCCTCTAGCAGACGATAAATCCTATCCCGTTTCCTCTCCTGTACTCTAACGCTCTAACCTCCATAAGTAGATGCATACAAATACAATCTATAATGAATCAATCGAGAATTTCTAATCTTGTTACAAAATTAAATTATAAGGTACAACCAAAGGTTCGAAAATTAAAAAATGTTAATGGCCCAGAAGGAAGAATAATTAAATTACAAAAAACTTTGACTGCACTTTTGAAATATGAAAGAATAGAACTAAACTACAATCGTGCTGATGAGACAAGAGGTTATATTGAACAAGTAAGAATAATATATTCTATTTGTTTAAAGGATAAAAGGATTAAATATGATAAAGCATATATAATAAAGGTCATTAAGGTTTATATGTAAAGCACGGAAAAATATCCATTTGGAATTTGTTAATAATTATTACAGACATCTGTGGAATAACCACCAAATTTGTATTAAGTTAGAGTTGTATCAAGTTTCCGGGAGTTAATACAAAATCAGTACAAAAATTCTAAAACTCACTGTTTTTTGTTTTTAAAAATAATCTTTATTTTTAGAAGTATTAGTAATTTTTTTTAATTGTACCCGTAAAATAATGTACAATACACATGTCATAAATCATTCTTTATAGCACGGCATTAAGAGTGCTTTACCCCTCGATCGACCTGCCACCTACCGTAAAAAACGTTTTTTTTTATTATAATTAAATGAGGAACTTTATCACTACAAATAAAGTTTCGGCACTTGCAATAAGTATTAAGGAATGTTTTAAAAAAAAATTCAGCAATTATAATTAAATAATAACGACGTATTTCGTCGGACAAAGTCAAATTGTAGTTAGCACAATGGCCACAGCTTCTTAAAATTTGTTCGACGAAATAAAATTTTAATTTCAGCTTTTGTCTTATAAACTTAATTTTGTAATATTCTTTCATACCTACTACACGTGCCGAAACTGCCTAATATCCATATTTCGACTTTTAAGTTTGTTTAAATCATTAATGATCATTAAGGTGTAACGCGGGGGCGCTGCTAAAAAATCAGACTTCTAACATAAAGGTGGAGCATTCTTAATTATTTATTTTCAATAATTATGAGTATAATATAAGTGATGTTGATGCAGGTTTCAAGTGGATGCAATGATTCAGTACTGTTATGCAGTTACGTTTGTCCCGTATCTGAAAACTTGAATATCCATGATAAATAAATTAAATTTCAATATCAAATTACGACTTACGCTTTACTTTCAATCGGTCGGAGAAAATACCATCCGATGAATGCAAGTTCGAGATCCTGCAAAGGTCTATAACAGGAGTAGTTTCTCAAGCGTTTGTATGATTACAATAAAGTATATAGCCTCCAACCTCACACTGTCTGTAAGAAAAAAGAAATTACTTTAATTGCACCGTATATTACACGATAGCGCTGTACATTGATCACAAAGAGCTCCATGAGCTCTGTGCATTGTAGATGGCAATATTTCTCTTTGTTGTAGTATATTGTAATTATTCTTACACAAGAAACTGTTTATTCTATAGCAACAATTATCATACACTCTATAATAATTGCTTTATTTTCTTCTGTGAAGGTTGTTGCTCTTGGAACGAAACATTTTAAAATACTGCACACGCTATGAGCTTACGTGGCCTAATCAATATGACGCATACGAATATGCGTATACAATAATTATATATGTATATTTTCTTTACATGCATGTAATTATGGTAAGGACTCAAGCTTTATAGTAGACTGAAAATATTATTCAGTTTTCATTGATAGGAATGAAAATTGAAACATATACGACATATACTTGTTCGATATTTTCAATCTTTTCACAAATTTTTTATCATCAATTTCTTTTTATAATTATGTAATTATTATATTATAATCATTATCATTTCTCATTAATTATATTGCCTGTTTCCACATATTGCTCGATCGACAATAAGTATTTGAGAAGCAAACCTTATCGATAGAACAGGCAGGCATTTTGTTGATATATAATTCCATAATGTTACCATCAACTGCACGTATAGTACCGAAAGAATACATTACATTATATATTCAATCTCGGATAATAATTTTAAATGCTTGAGTACACAATATGCGGAGAATACGCAATCCAATGGGAGAAGAGCACCTGGATTGCGATTCCCCTCATTCTTTATGCAAATAACGATCATTAAATATCATCAAGCGCAAGCTTCGTTTCTCCTAAACGCAATTATTATTGAAACATGCAGCATATGTGTCTTACGTTTGCGAGCTTTGTACATACGTATAAATCCTCGACTATGAATAAATAAACAAAAAAATGATGAGTTCAACGAATCCCTCACCTGAAGCTTCGCACCGTTATTGTATATTCGCATTTTTTTGTCGAGCTTTCACATGCACATTAAGTATACAGCACGCGCGCACGATGGATAGCGAAGAAATCTTGATTGATTATCACCGGATAAGCTTGAAAATCATCGGCGCCTGGCCGGGATACAGGAAACCCTGGACATTTTTAACTTTACTCGGCTTTTCGACTTTCACAATGATCTTCGCGTTCTGGAACCTGAGCGAAGTCCTCGACGATCTCGACCTCCTCATGGATAATCTGGTCAGTAGCGTCGGTGCCACCCTGAGTCTCATCAAGCTGACAGTTTTGCGACTGAAACGCAGGTGAAATAATATACTTATAATTCGATCGATATAGTTATTTTGCTATATTTTCCATTTAATAACCGTGGTGCGGTCAAATGTTCACAAGTCGCGTGTGTACTGCATATTAGAACCCTGATTGTGCTGATAAACAACATGTTGGAGGACTGGCAGTGCAGAGCATTTAGTAATTCGAAAATAATGGTACAGAACTTCAAACGCTCCAAGTGGGTGTCCACGTCGATCACCCTGATGTACAACGGGCTCTTGCTTTTATATGTGCTGAAGAGCGTGAAATCGTATCTCTATAACTCTGTGGAGGATAGACAGTTCATCGCACCAGTTTCGGTTCCCGGCATACTGGAAAAGGAATCGCCTTATTTTGAGATTATATTCACTTCAGCATTAATTGTGGCGTTTTTCTGTTTCAACAGTAATGCTCTGATCGAAGGTTTACTGGTGTCTTTGGTATGAACAAATATTCCAATGTGTGTTGAAGCATATCTTCTAAAATCAATTTTAATTTCATCCACTAAATTCTTAAGCAATCTGCAGGTACTGCACGCAAGCTCTAAAACCGATGCTGTACGACAGGAGATAGTGAGATTCTCAGAATTTTGCCGGTCACGCAGCTGCAGCAACAGAAGTTCATCATTGGTTGCTTTGAGAAGATTAATTCAAGAGCACGCCAGATGCGTCAAGTTTTCAGAGGACGTTGATGACGTGTTTTCGTACATTTCGTTCTTTCATATTTTTCTCTTGACGCTCACGCAGGTCTTTTCCGGATACATGTTCATCGTTGTAAGAAAAGCAATTGCTGCACAGTTATTTTTCAAAGATTCGAGAACGTTCTTATTTTTTCTTCTAGACACTAGAGGAAGGAAACAAACCGTTCTATCTGCTGCATTATGCAACATTGACTGTGGTATTTCTCATAAGCTGTGGATACTACTGCATCGCCGGGGAATATTTGATGTACCAGGTTTGATATATAAATCGTCTTAAATATATGAATACTTATTATAGATCATGTAGAATATACCGAATAAATATGTTTTGCAATATTTGATAGAGTGAACTGATTTTTGTGGAATTGTACAATTGTGTTTGGTGCGAATTTCGGATTTTCGAACAGAACGCAATCAAATTTATGATGGCAAAAGCTCAAAAACCCGTATGCTTAACATTTGGAAAATTTGATAACTTGTCTCATGTTCACTTTACCAAAGTAAATATATTTTTATTTTGATTATACTAAGCATAATACTTTATCTTTTTATACAAAATAAACTAATCGCGGATTCTATTTCAGATCATAAAGACATCATTTTCTTATCTTTCGTTAGTTCGCCAAGTGCATTGAGAAGATCGTGATGGAAAGTTACTAAGGAGAATAAATATTTTTTTTTATAAATATTTTAGTATTTTTACTATTTTGGCCCTCTGAAAAAGGGAACTATCTGAGTTATAGAATATTAATACATATATGAATTTCTATATTAACCTCAAAAAGTATTAAAGTTGAGAAAAAATTACAATAACACCTTGCGAAACGTATCCGAAGTTACTATAGTCTCCTCATCTCTTTACAAAGTGATCAACGGATGCTGTGACGCCGTTATAAATGAAGCAATTTGATTAGTTGAGAAATAAATATCCGGTCTGAATGGCACCAAATTTAGTTTTTAATTTATGATTTTAATCTTCTTACATAATATATGCGATTCCGATGTTCGAATCGCACGGGCATAACAATGATCCCCTCTTTTTAGATCGTCGTTTCAAAAATCTACGACCTTCCATCCTTCGAAGCGGATCCTCTTCAGTCGAATTATGACATAAATGAATCGACACCAACATTCTCTACCTTGAACCATCTTATAGGCATCAAGTGTAACTATCATCACTTATAGGACCAAGACGAACCTGTCTCTTGAAAAAGTTCTTTCCTAAAATATGTTGATCATCTTCTTATTCTAAACGATGACTTCCAGGATCCAATGTTCTCTTCTTTGACCCAACAAGCATCAAGCTACCAAGTGACGCTTCCAGGTGTAGATCATATCTAACAATAAAGAACAGATCTACCTTTTTATTTAATTTAAGCATTATGCGGTTGAATTCCCTTATTTCTGTCTCTTTACCTTTCAGTAAGTTCAACTTTGATCTTCGGACTTTGAGTTGCTTATATCTAACTTTTCTCCATTTTGATGCTCTCCTTGTGTATGAAGCATATGTATATGACATCAGAAATATCATCAGCATCTACAACATTCCTCATTGATATTTCTAACTCTAGCCTATCAGGTAATGGTAGTGACATGAGGGAAGAATTAGTAGTTACATCATTTACAACTATTACTACTCCGTCTAACTTTGCGGATTCTTTGACCTTTCTTATACGAGAAATACATCAACAACGCTATTCGTCACTTGTGTTTCTGAACTATTCCGTGCAACTAATGTGTCCTCTGTATTCATGTCTGTAATGCTTATACAAACAAGATAATACATGTATTTGTTTTTATACAAATCCCATATTTCTCTCTAGATCTCGATTGGCTTACCCCGTTTTAGCTGAATTGTCCTGATTAAATTTGCTTTTTAGTTGCTTTGAATTGCAATTGTTCTTGAGCCAGTCTGGCTTCAAAACATTAACGAGCCATAATCTAAATCTTTCTGAATCCATATTTGTTCTTCAAAATCTGCTTGAGGATCAACTCGCTTGGAAAGATGGAAGGTTGTGGATTGTTAGGACGACATTCTGGAAAGAGAGGAGCAATGTTATGCCTGCATTTGTGATTCAGACATCGGAATCGCACATTTGAAAGCTGTTGTGTCAAAGACTATAAGCCCACACCTAGATATAATAGTAATATTATGTGATGTTCCTGTTTGTTTAGAAATAATAATAACCAAATACATACAGATAGAGCGTGGGAAGTTTTTATCAATATTTGGGTACATTCAGAATTTTAAGTTTTAGAACACTGTTCCAAAACTTTAAAATTTATTTAAATAAAAGTAAAATACACGTATTCATCAAAATAATCTCCATCACTTTAAATTACCTTCAGCCTTCTTTTATTCTTTCAGGTAATTTACGGATGACTTCGGCAAATAAAGTTTCATCTTACAAAGTGAGAAAGTTATCGATTTATTTTGCATTTATTCAAATATTTTGAATCGCATATCAGACAATTCGCATTTTCTGAAACAAGTGAAAATCAGATGGAGCCATGCCCGGTGAATACGCTGGGTGTGATACAACTTCCTATCCAAGAGCCATTGACGTATCCTTGACCGGTTTACCCACACGAGGCCTAGCGTTGTGGTGCAGCAGTTTTACTGGACGATTTCCTTTGACAATACTTGATTCAATCGTATTTACAGCAATCGGCAGTAACTATCTGGTCAGGTTTCGGAAAGTAATGCACTGCCTTTCATATCCCACGAAATGATACACAGCATGATCTTGTTACAGTGAATATTGCGCTTTGACATCGGTGTCGTCGGCTCGCCCAGGTCAACACAATGATGTTTGCGTTTTGGATTATCAAAATAAATCCACTTTTCATCGACGGCCATAATTTTCTACAAAAAATACTTTCTATTTTGCTTGTTGTAAAGATGCATATGTAATACCTTCTGTAAATCGCTTAATAATACAAATTCTCACATATACTTTTAGATATACAATGTTCTCCCCAAGAACTGCACAGATCAATTCAGTTTCTTTTCTAGCACTTTTTCCTTGATGCAATTCATGCGAATGTCTTATAAATAGCTTATCGGTCTGCATGTTTTATTCACAAAAAGTAAAGATTATGTTTCTGGTTCTCTTCTGTTTTGATACTACATAACAAGCGCCGCCAAATCAATGTGAACGGTAACTTTAAATTATACTTTTATGATACGGAATGGAATTGTCCTAAACCTTAGCTGTACACCTAATATAATAAATAATAATTTTTTATTACACTGATTGCGCAATTCAAATGCAGTAAAATTTATAATCTATCTAATTTGGTAGAAGAAAGCTGTGGATTACATTACAGAGTTTAAGAAATGAAGAAAGAAAAATTTTAAATTATAATTCAATCATGAATACATTAGACATTTCAGTTTCTTTTCTTATTTTATTAATCGGAAATATTTAAATTTCGAACTTATCGTAGTCCAACGAGTATAAGACAAGTGCCCATTACATTATTTTTATTCAATTGTGCACAATTATGCAGTCCTAATAAGTAGCACTAATATGTATATTATATAATAATATTAACCATAATTGAGGAATGAGATTTATACATTTTATTTTGCTTTAGTTATATAATGAACAAACAGGAAGAAACAAATGTAATGTACTTTTAGTAAAACATACGAGAGCTGCACTGAAAGACAATGGAAATACACGTGTTCATGAAAATATAAGCGAAAGAAGGGGCCGATTTATAATTCCCTTCATTTTTTATGCAAATAATGACCAACGATTAAATGTCATTAAACGTAAGCTTTGCTCCTAAAAGATTACTGATAATTATATGTACCATGTCTTATGTTCTTTCATCGTGCGTACATACATTATGAATGAACGATTAAAAAAACAATAGTCCAAGCAGGGATGCGCACTATGCACTTCACCTCTGCCTTCATTGCAGTATTCGTCTTCATTATGAACGTTTGCGCAGCTTACATTTCTGTATAAGCTTCACAAACTGGTCTTATCTATTCTTTTTCACTATTGATGTGTATATACTGTACGTACATGTACTGTAATAATGTATAATGAAATCTTCATCAGACCTTATCAGATGGCTTTGAAACTAATCGGCGCATGGCCAGGACATACGAAGTTGTATGGTTTTTTCTTGGTCACTGGTTGGCCTGCGACTTTGTGTTTTTTTGCGATATGGAATGCTACCGAAGTTTACGGAAATTTGGACATTCTCTTGGATACTTTGATCAATGCCAATGCTGTTATCGTTGGCTTTCTGAAACTGACAACGTTACGAGTAAAACGCAGGTATAGAACAACTAGTATTACCACATTTTCTGAAAAAAATGTATATTTTTTAATCTATATATGGATAATTATTTATTGAAGCAAAAACATCAACGTATAATGTTTTTGTTCTGGAACCTTTTTTTCATTCAGGACTCTGTTGACGATGTTGAAAAAAATGTTCGAAGACTGGCAAACAAAGAAAACCACCGAAGAATTCAAAACCATGACAGATAACTTGGAGCGGTCCAAATGGTTATGCAAGTTCATTCTCCTGTCGTACAATAGCGTAATTTTAACGTTTTTATTCCAACCCATTACATCATATATGAATGATTCTGTCGAGGATAGAGAATATCTCGCGCCTGTAAAGTTTCCCGAATTCATGCATCCGAAGCAATCGCCTTCATATGAAATCATCATTTTCGGACAAATCGGCACGTTTTTCTTCTGTGTAAATAGTCACACTCTGATAGAAGGATTACTGGCATGCTCGGTATCAATTGTTTACACTGATTAATATTTTTGTTTTGATAGTATGTTGTTTCTATAATTTTGTATCCAATCCTTTCCAAATTATACAGGTTCTACATGCAAGTTCGAAAATCGATCTTTTGCGTCAAGAAATAGTTAAGTTTTCTAACGTCTGCCGATCGCACAGTAGCGATAAAAGATTGCTAATTTCTGCTATGAGACGACTGGTTGACGCGCACATCAGCTGCGATGAATTTTCAGAGAATGTTGAAAATTTATTTACGGTCATCTCATTTCATCACGTTTCTTTCCTGACGCTATCTCAAGTTTTCGCTGGATATATGTTTCTTGTAGTAAGAGAAATATTACTTACAGTACATGTTCATTACAGCAGTTATAAGTATACTTATTTTATTTTAAGAACCTCGATGAAGGAGCAGAACTTGTTCATACACTTCATTACGGGCTTGTAGTTCTCGTGGTTTTAGTAAGCAGCGGATATTATTGTGTCGCTGGCGAATATTTAAAGAACCAGGTACGGAATTTTCAGACAAATACTTGCAGTCATTATTATCATGCGATGCGTTGATACAAAATATAAATAAAAAGAAACACCTTATTTTTCAACAGAATGAGCTACTTACTATGGAAATATACAACTGCTTCTGGAGTGAGTTTCGGATTCCTGAACAAAAAGCTATCAAGTTTATTTTGGCGAAATCTCAAAAACCTGTTCGTTTGACGTGTGGAAAGTTTAGTGAATTGGATCTTTCATATCTAACTCAGGTAACAATTAAAAGAATGTGGTAATTTCAAAGGCTTCGTTTGATCGATTTGTGTTTCAATAACTTTTCTTTTCAGATCATAAAAACCTCATTTTCTTATCTTTCATTAGCTCGTCAAGTGCGTTGAAAAATTTGCAACTGTACGAGACTGAAAATTCGTTGGTATAATTGTTTCTCTGTCTGCATAAAAAGAAGCTTATATTTTAACCTAATCACAATGTATTTAGAGAAATGTTTATGAAATATTAAAAAAAAAATTGATATTTAAGGTAATGTCCGAGCTCAAAATGTACTGTTTTCCTATAATATATAACTTTTTAAATAATAAGCATAAAATGGAAAACCAAGAGTTAAGCGCCATAGTATTAAGTTTAATGAACCTTTTTATCGAAGGTAAAGTCAATCGGACTTTTAGTGTTTTTGTAAAAGTTTTATAATACGAGCAGGTGTTATAGCTACCCTAAAATTATGACGATACCCTAATTTTACTTGATAACTTTTTATAATTTGGATTTTCGTCAATATAGGCCTCGTTACCGCACACTGCATCCCTAAGTCGAGGCTCGTCGCCATACTCTGCACCCTGGTGGGCCGTGGCCCCACACTGAGAGAAACGTAAGGTTGGGATAACCGTAAACTCCGGCAGTTTTTACGGGAGCACTCAGGCAAATGGTTTAACGGTAAATCTGCCTTAGCTATTACCGCTATTTTTGCCTGGCAAACAAAGATAACATTGCGGTAGCTTTAGAAATCAGAATTCCACATTAATTGTTACTCACACAATCGTTTCACGGCTCAATCAACTATAATAATACAATTATAAATATTGTGATGAGTACTACTTCTCGTTTTCTCATGTAATTGCGGCAGATGTGAGCATGATGGAACAGTGCGGAGTTGGGTCAATGGTAGAGCGCGCGCCTAGAAATTTCGGGAGCGCGGGATCGAATCCCGGCTGCGGCGGTTTAACTTTGTGATTTTTCTATTAAAACAAGAACCGGTCACAGTGTTCTTAGAGCAGAAGTACCTGCTCGCACGATGCATACTACCTGATGCTACTGAACAGCATCTTATCGTCATTTACCAAAAAGAACGTAGAAATCAACTACAAAAACGGCGAAGCCCTGCTAGCACAAGACGGACGGATGATGGAGACGCTCGGCACGTGCATTCTTCCGCTGAAGATAGGCGAGGAAACAAAGAACACACCGTTTATTATATGAGATAGCTTACGCGCAGACATGATCCTTGGAAAAAGCTGGCTAAAAAAAGAACAAGCATTGCATGACCACCATATGGAGTGTATATATAACGGAACGGATAGTAAGCGGCGCATATATCTGGCTCAACAGCACCCGGTAAGTGACCCCAATAAAATCTCGGTGGATCTAAATAAAGTGCAGCACGGCTTCCCACAGGGAAAACTACCTGCACTCATAATACAAGTGTTAGAAAGACACAAAACGGTTCTGTATTACGGTGGCCCGTTACGGCTAACAAAACACCTTAAACATACTATCAAAGTGACAAAAGACTGCAAGCCATTCAAGATTAAACCGTACCATTACTCCCAAAGAAAGCGAAGATTTATATCCACTCAAGTATGAGAGATGCTCGCAGCAGGGATAATCGAGCTTATAGTCTCAGAATTCTGCTCGCCGATTGTCGTCGCACCCAAGGACGAAAACGAGCAGCGTTTCTGCGTGAACTTCCAAAAACTAAACGAGTATACAGAGAATAGATCGCAAGCTATGCCCTTGGTACATGATATTATCAAGAGTATAGGCACAGCTTGTATATTTTCGTCACTCGATCTCAAAAGCGCATCTTCGACGTTCATGGATTTCATGAGCCAAGAAGTACTCGCAGGACTCGTTAACACGATATACCTAGTATACCAAGATGACATCATCATATACTCCAATCACTGGGATGAACACCTGACACATATCGCAAAAGTGCTCGAAAGACTACAAGTTTACGGCCTCACGTGCTCTCCCGAGAAATGCCACTTCGGACAAACATCGCTAAAATTTCTTGGACACGTCAACACCGAGACTTGCAACAAGGCCAAACCAGAACACATCAAGGCCATACTCGAGGCCGAGCTACCAAAAAATAGGAGATGTCAGAAAATTTTTTGGAGTCTGCGGTTGGCTAAGCGAGTACGTCAACAACTTCGCCAGCCTGTCATCATCAAAACCGTGGCGATGGACGCAAAGCTTAGAAGACGCCTTCCAAGCGACGAAGCAACTTTTTACAAAGCCACTTTACTTACATTGACCCGATCCTGACAAAACATTTTATCTGCAGACCGACGCGAGTACACTCGGAATGGGATGCGTTTGCTTTCAGTTGGATGATAACTTCGAACGGCGCATTATATCATATGCGTCGGCCAAGTTCAACAAGACAGAAGCAAAAATGCACTGCAATGAGCAGGAAATGACAGCGGTTATATGGGCAATAAAGAAGTTTAAATCTTCGATAGAAGACCAACCGTTCGTGCTACGTGCCGACAGCAGAGCGTGGCTATGCCACATTCAAGAAAAACGCGGCAAGCTCTCACGCTGGGCGAAATATCTGTCAATGTTCAAAATGAAATTTAGCCCAACATTGGGCGCCAAATTGAAGTAGTCCACGTCAGCTTGTAGAGTAAGGGAGGTGTGGAAGGATAAATAATTGAGACTTTAAGTGCTTTATACTGGGCGCAGACACCTCGGCCTTAAAAGTAACTATATCTATCTATTTATCTATCTAAATATTAGGGATAGAGTGGTGCGGTGTGCGGCTTTTGGGCCACGGCCCGCGAGGGTGCAGAGTATGGCGACGAGGTCACTTACTGCGAGAGGTGCGTGGCGAGGAGCCTCGGCTTATAGGGGAAAGGTAGTCGGGGAAACACTGTCGTGGAATTGCCCGGGCTGGATCGGTAGTCGTTTATGACAGTTGCGCAGCTGCCTACCTGCGAGATCGTGCGCGTCGCAACGGTCATTAGGATGACAGGGGGGAGGGACATATGTAGGCAGAGTCTGCGTATGTCAATCCCCCCCCCTACTTTTTTATTTAAATAAACTAATACATTTGTATACGTGTAATTGTGTGTGACTCAATATAAATATATAATTATTAACTATGGTACGTTTATATGTATGTGTGTGTGTGTAAAATGAATTCAAACGCGAATACGTTAGAAATTTTAACTTCATTTACTTTATATCTCATATTAGTTTTATTCAATTTATTCGCACCGTGAAACCTATGTAATTACAATTGGGCGCAATGTATTTATTTTATTTTGCTTTAATTACAATGAAATATCGTGTACAATACGTATGTATACGTATATTTTTTATATCACTATAAAAGTATAGATAAAAAAGTGTGCGTCTCGGGACGCCCGGCAGAAGTGATAACTTAAATTAACGTCAGTGGAAAGTATTTGAGGTTGAATTCGTTTAACGTTGAAAAATCTAATTTCAGTATAACTGATTTTATTTTGAGCATTTTATTCGCGGATCCTGCGAACAGCTTTTTACATTTAAAATAATGTACGTAAATTTTATTTTCTTTTGATTAAATTGAGCAAAGTATCCATGTAACAATATGAATCAAATCATAAAAATCTTATGTTAGTTATTGGCCATAATATAAATATTATTTAATACTTGCAGGCTTTTCCAGTATAAAAGATAAAAGTTGGCCACCAAATTACATGAATAATCCTTAGAATATTTTGAAAAACGAAGTAAATGTAGAGCTGATTACATATCCTCGGTTTCTACGAAGAGCATATCTCAATTAAAAAAGGCCTTTTTTAAGGTCTGCTAATCTTCATAGGAATCAACTGTCAAGAGTGTATAACAGTAGCAGCAGCAGCAACTATGTCCGAGTACATCATTGACGAGCAAGGTTTTATAAGCCTTCACAATGAGTTCATTGTGAAGGAGATGGCTGTGATCGGAGTCCACGAGGGGTCCGAGGCTTCCACATTTCTTTTCGGCCCTCCAAACTGCTGCCATGATCACATAGCAGCAGAGTATCGTCCGCAAAACGTACGGTTGGAGAACGAGTTCCATGGGATCCCGTGGCTAGATGGCTCTATCCCGTACGTCCAATTTTACCACGTTCTCACGTGCGCTACTGATGGTGCTTATAAGATTTACGTGAAGGGAGTGGACAAGAAGAACTGGCTGAAAAATTTCCTTTCATGGATGATATTCGTCGACAAATGTAAAAAAAAGAAAAGTCGTTTTCACAACAAAAAAGAAATTCAAACGTAAGGAGCGAATGATTTACTCTACGCACATTTCTTGCGCATATCTCTCTCTCCAGTGTTATAAAGAGCGCAGCGAGCGTTCGCGACTCATTATTTTCATAGCTCTCAAAGAAGAAGCATGATGGCCTGCTGCTACTACGAATACCCGGAGTTCATTCTTCCAGCAACCGCTCCTGCCTGCCTTTACCCGGCAACGGTGAACCTCTCCGAGAAGCTTCGAAACTTCTACCAGGTGAACGATACTCTCGGCTACGTCGTGGATTTGCAAGGGTTCAAGTATGACGGCCACTTCGTTCACAAGGAGCTAGCTGTAGCGGCTCTCGAGAACGATGAGCCTCCAGCTGTCTACCTCTTTAAGCTACCTTTCAGCTGGGAGACCTTGAGCTCCGAGCGAAAGCAAGAGAACAGCTGGATCGAGAGACATCTAACGGGAATCCCCTGGTCATCGGGTAAATTCGAGTATGCGGATATTACGAAGATTCTCGACGATTCTTTGAGCGAGGCCAAGAGAATTTACGTCAAGGGCTTCGAGAAGAAGAAGTGGTTGGAAGAGAGGTTATCCACGAGGGCTATCAAGGTTATTGATATGGATGTCTTGGGATGTCCAGGTCTAAGACATTTTCCTAAAAGAGGCGATTGTGAAAATCATCCTCTGCTCTCTGAACCTCACTGTGCTATGAAAAATGTGCTGAGATTATGGCTGTAGACCTATCACGACATCTTTGAAGGAGACGTTTGCTATTAATATATTTATGTATTTAAAAAAAAAAAACAATACAAACTGTCGTTTTGACGACAAATAATATTTTTCAACGTGAGAACAAATATATATAACCATATCTATCCCTCAACCCTATAAAAGAGACTGTTCAGGCTCACATCACCATCAGACTCTCATCAGATTTCACAC
>UCOJ01002214.1:0-14217 GCA_900474305.1 Cecidostiba fungosa
GTGGGGCTCGAACCCACGACCCTGAGATTAAGAGTCTCATGCTCTACCGACTGAGCTAGCCGGGCAGTTGAGGCGGCAATTTCTAAAGTTCCAGTGGAAATCTGGAGACGTAGAAAACAGCGGCTATTTTCCGAATATTTTAGCACTTTTTAAAAAGTCTTCTAAAACGTCTTAAAAGAGTTTCTGCGTGTTCTAAGGCAAAAAATAGTTCTGAGTACTGTATTTAAGTGATAAATTGATTACAAAAATTTCGATTAACAATAATAAACTAGTGATAGATAGTTAGCAGAGTTCTTCAGACTTCTTACTTGTGCTATACTAGAGTTATAAATGAGCCTTTTAATCTCTGAAACAGAACATTGCTATTGTAAGGCATCCAAGAATACAATTAACAACACAGTTTGACTAATTTAGTTGTTTATAATTATAAAAAATAACTATTACTTTTTAAATAATACAACATTTTTTAGAACATCGATACTGGTAGAATAAACTAATATTAAAGATCTAATTAAACCAGCTTAAAAAAAATTATATTCTTTTTAGTATTATAGTCTTTGTTGGCATTGGCAGCATGAGCTTAGAATATCGATAATGAAGGAATCTATTATCGATATTCGATATCATCAGTGCCATGCGTCGTAAATATGCTAATCGCATACTTTTTCTTTCATCCGCATTTTGCTATATTCTGTTTATCCAATATCATAAAATACTATCAAACGAACATAAATAACATTGATAATTCCAGTAATAAGCGACATTGAATTAAAGTCTTTTGTTGTCTATTTTAGCTAAAACGTCAAATCAAAGGGTATTACATTTTGATTCGTGTCTTTAGAATAGCTTATGCTACATTATTTTTACTCAATACAATGAAAAGTAGAAAAAAATCCTTTAATTTTACCACCCATAAAATTCAAATATATTTTTTCAGTCAAAAGTAGCAGGCAATTTAAAGTAAGCCTGAGAATTCTTAAGATTTATATTAAACACATCATTTTTTCTACGTATTTTCAACTGTCTGCTATTTTTGACTAAAACAATATATTTGAATTTTATAGGTTGTAAAATTTTAATTAATTGAGGGTTTTTTATCTACTTTTTATTTCTTTCAGTAAAAATAATGTAGCATTATAAGTTGTTATAAAATTACGAATCAAAATGTAAAACCCTGTCAATATGAAGTTTTAGCTAAAATAGACCATTCCTCGGCGACAAAGGCCCATTGGACAAAAGTAACAGCGCGGTTCATTTCACTTTTAGGTACTAGAAATCAATTCCCAAAGTTTCAGCCAAATCCGTTTCTCGGAGATCATGGACTCTCCTGTCACTATAATAATTATAATTTATAATAATCTTCGAACTCACGACAACATTTATTTAAGAAAAAATCAAACACAAATATTGCAATGCAAATTAATACATAATCCAATTATAAATCGCTGAAACGAATTCATTGTTTAAACCCAGCGTCAATTCCCCCGTGACCAATTCCCGCAAATGCAATATTGTAAATACCTCGAATTACAAACACAATTACGTACCAATTACTCTCCGAGTTTGAAAGCGCAGAAATAGCAGTATCCCACACAGTCAACAACAACTACCAACAACAACAATAACATTGCTGCCGCGTCATTGTTTTCTGGGAAAAATCGATGAAAACAGCATTTCTCGGGCAGCTTTTGCTGAATAATTAGCGCAGCCATGCAAAGAGCTTATATTCAGTTTACGCAGCAACAGCAACATCAGCCGGAGCTAATTCCACGAGCGAAACGCCAAATAAGCCTCCCTCACGCACACCGATCCAATCTGAATCATCATCGAATCTCACACACACAGACACACATGTACACGCATCGTTCCACTGCACACAACATAATAATCGTAACGTAATCACGCCTCCTCTCGATTTTCCGGCTACTCCCACAGCATTATCTACCGGTACGTTTAATCGGAAATTCGCCGTTAACTACAAATCGTTTAAGCGGCTCAAATTTCGCGAGAGTGTGAGCGAGAGACAAAGCGGACTTAACGAAGCGCCGATTTTATTTGCATTCCGCGGCCGGTTCTCCCGATATTTCAAACTTGAATTACGCCGATCAGCGAGAATAAAGAGTGAGAGTGAATGGCTTGGCTTAATCTCTCTCTCTCCGGAGAGAATACGGCCCTCTGTGACTCTCTCTCTCTGCTACGCTAATGGGAGGTTAAGCCACCTGATCCCAGTACGGCCGGTCTCATCCTCTTTCAGCCTGGAAAACTTGCCCCAACTATATATTCGCGGTTGAGGGAAATCGAAACCAAGTTTGCGCAGAGGGATCCCTCTGAGAGCTTCGGTAATTTCTAGGTCGCACAGCTACCCTCTCTCGATCACTCGAGGAAGGCTTATGTATATAGCGAATATATTATACCTATATATAACGTATGGTGAGGGATGTCCTTTGGCCGCGACGTTCGCCAAGCTGATATAACAAAGCTCCGCGAACTACTCTCTCTCTCTCTCTTGTTTGCCCGCTGGGCTTTTGTGTAGTGCACAGTTCGTGCGGTTGTACTGTTAGGCGGATTTACGTCTATAGGGAGCTACTTTTTTTGGGGGGAGAAGAGAGAGTTGATAAGATCCTCTGATAAGATGCTCGAGGGTTGTTAGCTGCTAATTTGGTATTTTACCGGATCGTATATTTATACACCGATCTCGTTATTATATTCTTGAATGTTAATAGCTGAGATAAGATTCTCGAAAATTTTTTCCCGTAAATGCATGCACGTATAAGTAGTTTGACGCGTGTTAAAATTTAATTGGATTTCAACTACTTTGGCTGAGAGGCCGAAGTTTTGTACAAAGTTTCCACTTTTTCGAGGTATATATAAGTACTCGGCGGCTCCACTTTAGGACTTGCAAATTTTTATGAGGAGAGCTGATTCATTAACGGGCCAAGTTTTAGACGTACTTTCGCGCACTACATATCTCTCTCATGTAGCGGCAGTTATTTGTATCATCATCGTCATCAACTGGAAAAAAATGAAACATAGTTTACGGTCAATATAATATAAGAGAGCTATGAATTTCATCGTAATTAATCGATGAGCATAATAAACAGAGCTAGAGTAGAGACGACGACCAATAGTAGAAACTATACACAATAAAACCGAGCGATGAGCGGGAAAAATCCTTTTTACGACCGCTCTCTTTTACGATCCGAACAATATAATCCATTCCATATACGATATTCTCACCACCCTGTGCACACAGGCTCAAAACGATCGTAAATCGATATTCGACGTGAAATACCAATCGAATTAGCTCCTTAAATCAATTAGCCTTTTACGACTGACCAGTCCCCCGCACGTATCTATATATATATATATTTACCGAGACTAATCAAGACGTGGGACACCAGCTTTCCGGGGCTTTTTAATTCGTTTCACCGGGGTGTACAATTCCGGCCGCCCATTATATATATATAGGGGTGCAGCGAGAGAACCGGTCAGGATAACGATTTATGCCTCGAACGCAAAGATTATCGCGGCGAGATAGACTGTGAAATGTATAAAAGGAGGGGGAGTATTATAGAGAAACTGTCGAAAATTGCTCGCAGTATATGAGCGAATTTATCGGCCGCGTCGACCTACTTGGACATCACAAAGGAAACGGAGCTTTAACGCGAGAAGATATACACCGGGAGAAAGAGAGAGTCGAATAAATATAAACACAGGGAGTGAGAGAGAGAGAGAGAGAGAAAGTTTTGTAATTGCAGTTAGAGGCTACGTCGCTCCCTCGTCTGCGGTCTTTGTCTTTCTCTCTCGGCGGAAATAAATACACACACAGGTTGCGTTCGAGGAAGCCCCGGTGAAATTAAACGGTTAGGCGCGGGCTCGTTAGACTCGCCCCATACCTATACCTCTGTTAATGAGAGATTAAAGCCTCTTTACGTCCGGCTGACCCTGTTCTTCTTTCTTCCGTCGATGCGTGTATATATACAGATTGCATGTGTGGTTTCTTATAATATATATAGGTATATACGTGTGTGTCGAGGGAAGCAAATTGAGTTTGCTATTCCCTTTTCTGCAGACGTGAGAGAATTGTTTGTTGCGAGTAAATAGTATATCGATACGGGATTTCTTTGTCCCTTCAACTCGATACGCTTGCGCGACGTGTGCGATTATTATATTTCCAGATTTTAATAATATAGCTGCATACACGGTATTGTATTCGCAAAGCGTGAGAAACGTATTATATATCTGGTCACTGCATCAAAGGGTTGTTGTGTCAATGACATCGAGGTTATAATTTTTGTATATAATATCAAAGGGAAGAATCGATTACAGCGGCGCTAACGATCATCAATCATAGAAAAAGTCAAGAATTACGCCTCTAATACGTCTCTAATGACTGGAATAAGTCCCCCGTTGGGACTGAGTATACAGAGACCTTTCCGCACAGTTATACCATAAAACCAGGCGTATTTTATTTATACACCCAGCACATACGCGTAATTCCCGAATGCGTCGCTACACCTATACACTACTCCTCTTCATTTCCGCGGCTGACTATACACGAGCAAAAAGAAGCTTGCAAGCTTTAAGCTTCGCCTCTTGGGGGGGGGAGTGTACCCTTACATACCCTCTCCCTATATATACTATATACACGTATCACCTTTATGCCACGAGACTCGCGAGTTATTTATTTTTATGGCACGCGGGCAAGCTCTCTCTTCTTTACAGCAGTGTGTGTGTGTGTGTGTGTTGGAGGTTCTGCGTCGGACCAGTGCTGTGAGCAACAGGGAGGGATAGAGCCCGTTTAATGGCGTTACGGGGTTGCCATGGCTACGAGAGAGAGAGAGCGAGAGAACCCCATGGAATCACCTCGCCCGGCGGAAAGCCCATTTATCCTGGAAAAACATTATAAGAACGCAGCCGGAGAGAGCTCTGTGCGAGTTAGCCCAGCCAATATTCGCTGCTGCTCTGCTTCTTCCAGCCGGTGAGCCGATGTCGTCGTCTTAGTAACTGTTGTACGTAAGCTGAAAACCATCACGTGTGTGTGTTTGCTTGCAACAACGACGCACATGACTGAGAATCTCTCTCGTCGAGTCGAAAATGGTTAAAAATTTGTAAACGCGTAATTTATGTATATATATAGGCGTATATAGGTATATAATCTCTGAATGGAAGCTACTTTGTGCCGATAAGTTTCAGGAGCATGTCATCGGCTCTGAAATATTCAGCCGAGGAAAAAAAAGAGAGAGACCCGAGAGCTCTGAATTTTGTATAGAGGACCTATCCCTCGGCGATTTCTCATGAATACTTAAAGCTCGGCCGATATTTACTTATACGTATATATACCGAGTTCGTAGCTTCTGAGACCGATACAATAATTTTTATTTTTTTTTTTTACGATCACTCCTCCTTATAACAACGCGCAGATGCGGAAAAAGACGTATCGTATGGCGCAAAGTCAACGCGAGAAAAAGAAAAGCATATATCGCGCGACACCTTTTACTTTCTCCGCGTGACTCTTTTTGCATCTTGTGTTTCTCTTTTCTCTTCTGCCAGAGGCTTCCTGAAAAATGCAGATCTTGTTACGCAGCAGCCGCAAGAGTTCGTCGGCGTCTCTCTCTCTGCAAAGTCGAATAAATGTATTTTTATGAGGCTTTAATGTTGTTTTAAATTTTCAGCTGGCTCGCAGCAATACTTTCCCACTGTTTTTCCCGCGCAAAACTTTTCTCTCTTTCTTAATACAAAAATATAGGTATATTCATATACCCAGATGAAAATATTCCGTCTCTTTCATTCGCGAAGGAAAAATAGAGCGGAGAGAAAAATCCTTCGCGTCAAAACACCGGGCAATTAACCCCCGAGGGGATTTAAAAGCCCGGTGTGCCATAATACGCAGTAGTAGTGTCCCTTCAGACTTATTCTACGTATATACCGAGAGAGAAGCTGCTACTGGCGCATGTGTGTGCGGCTGCTGCATAGGATGAGGTTCGTTCGCGGCCACAAGGGAATTACTAAGGATTACACGAAAATTCTATTATCGTCTTACCACGTCGTGTGTATCGCCCCCGTCGCGGACTATACTGTATGGACGATTTTTATACAAGCTGAATATATAAGAATCAACAATTTTTTTTTTTACCTGATAAATTAAACATTATACCAACTGTGCACAGATCTTACGTATATCGAAAAGATAGCGACAGCCGGTATGTAATTGCAATTAATTAGAGAACAGTGTAAATCCGACACTACCCCACACAGGATCATCCGGCATTAAATTTGTCCGGAGAGGATGTATTACAGCCGGCGCTGCGGACACAATGCGAGAATTTACGAGTGAAATACGTGCCTATATATATACTATATACATATACGCCGAGACCAAAAGCTCGATCGTCGTGCGGCCAATTACCCCGAGAGCCGCGGCGGCGGCGGCGGCGGCGGCCCTAACGTTAATCCGCTTAATTAAAGATTGCATGAAAATTTTATTACCGTCTTATTTACGCTCTCTCGACTCTAATTATAAAATTTAGCGTGCGTATGTATAGACGCGTTGATTTATATCGGGAGTATATAATTATAGGGTGTAGTAGCGCTCGATATTTTATATATCGGGCCTTTCGGCGTAAATTATCGAAGGCTCTTCTCGACGCGCTGCTGGGGTATATAAAAATTTCCTAATGTGTTTGCGTTATATTATACTCAATTAGCTCGATATGCCAGAAGGATTTCCGTGTGTGTTTTTACGGGCGAATCGATACTACACGTTATATGTCGATCGTAATTTTAGACGAACAAACACTTTCATTAGCGTTTAAAGCAAATATATTATATGACGAGTAGGATACATCGCTATAACGGCTCTATTAAGCTAATGATATATAACAAGCTTTTAAAAAGACCTACATAGACATAGTGCAATTATCGCTCGATTCATCAAAAACATGCATCGCATCACGCATTAGGCTATAATGATTAAAAGATCAATATATGTCTGATGTGCGGCTAACGTCAATCCGCGAACACATTATACAGATGCGATTGAAGCTCTCGCTAATTAATTATATATAACCACGACGACTATAGCTATATATATATATATAAGCCGCATTTTTTGTCCTCAGTCAGAGAGCAGTCAATTACCGGCTCCCTCATTAACCCGGTAATAATCGTCGAGAGCACTCTTTTCACGAGCAATTGTGCTCCGAAGAGAGTAAGCTCGCGCGCAGCCAACGAGCCGCGCACACACGGCGAGCTTTTGCGCGGGATACTTTGAACATCGCTGCGTTGAAGCTCAGACAGACTCATTCCACTCGCCTATTTCTATATAGTAAAGTCGGATTGTCAAACACTCTTGCGCGTATATGGCTTCGCGGGAATACGGCTGATTGTTTGGAAAAGTTTTAGATTGTCTACTCTCGACTACTATAGCGTGGATGTTTTTTTTTTTCTTTTCGGAATGGAATTACTGTCTATATATACACGCGAGAGAGAGAACAGCTGTGCTTTGAAAAGTTTTGAATTGTATAAAGTTTTTGGAGTAGTACAAAAGCGTGTTATAAGATATTGGATTTTATTATTAAATTAAATTGTTATGTGAAAATACGTGATTATTATCGGCGAACCGGAAATATACCTACTGGTGAAACGTTAAAAACAGGCTGTTCATTATGTGAACAATATATATATAACCAAGTACGTGTTGAGTGCAGTATATACCTATATAGCTGCAGAGAGGCTCGATAAAAGCGGAATCGCGTTACATATGCAGCGGCAGGAACATCGAGGATACGTATGAATTATTTTGCGCAATCATCGTTAACAACGTGTACCTATATATATACATATAACGCTCGCAGTCGCTTTTGTCTGCATTTGAAGTTTTTGAATAATTGCCCTGTAATGCAGATCCGATATGGGCCGGCTATATATACTGTTTGTATTGGTATCGTCCGTTTTAAATTAATAAACCAGGAGCAGTATAGTAATGATAACCCGATGTTCTGCATATTATTTTCCCCGGAATATCGAGTTGTGCAAGCGACGCGCGAGTTTATAAGACGATTTTAATTAAGAGAAACACTATACTGTATCGCGAATTCAAAGGCCCCGCAATTCCCGGGATGAAACTGCACATGATATTATAATATAAACCGTTAATTAACTCCGAAAAATATGACGCTTATGCCAAACATTCGCACATATATTGTATATACGCCGGGTCCTGTTTTTCAGCAATACGAGTATACTTTCCGGCCGTTTTTCCTGGAACGGGATTATTAAAATTTTTACGATGCGTTATATATACGCGAAGAGACGAGCTCGCGTCATATTGCGGAATGGAAAAGTCATATCCTCCTCGTCGCTGTTTTATATATAGTAGTACAGAAGAAGACAGAGCGAAAACCTAGTGGATCATATAATATATAGGTATATACGAAGATGAATAGAAGGAAGCTTGCACACTGCAGAGGATGAAGCTTGTTTTCTTCATATATACAATATGGCCTCGCCGCGAATGGAATATACATGAGCGAAACAAAAGGGGCCCTCTATCTCTCTCTCTCTCCGATATTATGGAACTCGATTTAGCGCTGTAATACCGCGGAATACATTATATTATACCTTACACGCGCATGTCGCACGCGTGCAGCGTCTTCTTCTTTTCTTCTCTCCGTGAATTCGCACATGTGGACGAGATAAGGTATGTGTCTTTTTCAGGGATAGACGCGTCCCTTGGGAATTTAGGCCTTTTCTCTCCGAGAAGAGAAGAAAAAAGAAAGGGACACCCTGGGCGACCCTTCGTTTTGTACTTACATTCTAGTGCCCGCAAAGGAAAGAGAGTAGGTATATATGCTTTCTAAGCACGGTTCCTCTATATATACGTGACTGCGGGGTGGCGGCCGCCGAATTATTATGTCCTGCTGGCGTTGTTTTTTTCTCTCTTGGAACATTAGCCCACGTTCTCTCTCTACACTGCGGTTCTTGTTTTTCGCCGCGTTATTAAAGTGGCATGCGGAAGGGTTTTCCGCGCAGTTATTTCGATGGACTTTTATGAAGCTGGAGTATGTGTGTATTCTTTTATTTTTAACGAAAATAAACGGAGTGTAGAGACGGTCGGATAGTAATAATAATATGGAAATTTGGAGGCTTGGAAATTGTAGGAGATGAGAACCGATGGTTGTTATTTCGGGATTATATGAATCGAAGTGTGTAAACAGCCGGCTCGTCGTCGAGATGGATGTCTTTTTGTGATATAGTGATCGAGGGAGGGTAAACAAGAGCGATCGGGTAATTTGACACTATTATATGTGTTACCGTAGGAAAATCACATTTGTTTATCAACATCGAGATTCCCAATCACTCATGAGATTGAGTCGGATAATCTTACAGAAAAATTATAGTGAAATTCGTCGTGTAAGATTCGATCGATGCTATAACACGAGTGCCCCAAACAGAGACTAAATAAGGTAGTTTTGGCATAGGTGCCACACCTCTATATATACTTACATTTGTGCGCAGATTCTGATGAGGGAGATGGAAAAGTACAGATACGTCACCCATCGTCGGAGTTGAAGCGGTGGGGGAATATTTTCGGCTTATATACTCGGTCTCTCTGCTTATGAAAAATTTTTCCACAAGTTACTGGGAAACACGGTAAAAATAATTTGTGTCCCAAGTTTATACCCTGACCGTCAGGAAATTTTGATGAGAAAAATTTTTTCGCGTATACGCTGCTCACACTTTATTCTCTGCGTTTACACATACATACACGACGTTTCTCTGCAGAATTTCCAAACTATACCATTTACAAAACACAACTCGCCAAGAACAAAAGCCCGATGACGAATCACCAAGTATACTCTCTCTCTCAAGTCTCATGTGTGTTATGACTCAAAATCGTTATGTCGCGAAATAACATCCCCGAGTCGAGCTGTGCTAAATGGCATCGCAGCGCAGAGAGAACTCGCGCCAAGTATATTATAACAACCACTATACTTCTCGGGACGAATGTTTGGGCTGTCGAACGAGGCCAAGTCGGTCACGCAGTGTTGTTTTCTCGTTTTCTCTCTACTCCGCCGTGATGCGGTGCAACGAACTCGCCGCGCCACAGTAGGGGTCTCTCTCAGGGTGTAATGTTCAACAAAGGAGCCAGTGTATGTGTGTGTATATATACGTGCGACTCAGTCGTTGATTGGCTCAAGCGTTCGTCAAATAAACAATCGCCCGCTGATACTCTTTGGACATCACAGCCTTAAATATATACTCTTTTTCCCTTACGGTCAAGACTCGAGATGTTATAGTGCTATAGGCAACACGTGTATGGATCGTAGGAGAGCGAAAGCTCGACGAATGTTTTTCTTGAATTAGGCGCATACTTATCTCGATTGGTTTATCCGTTGAGTAAACGCTGTTGTATGTAGGCTTTAGGATGGGAGAATGTGGAATGGAACCTACTTGGGCTTTTATTTGTAAATAACGAGGTTCGCTTGAAATTGAAGCTTTGATGCTGAGTATGACTGGCAAATGTTGTTATATCTTTTGTTTGATGCGACGAGGCAAAGATTATTTATAGATTTCATATATAACTGTGTGATAAACAGAAAATCAGTGTCGTTGAAGCGCAGATTAAATCATAAGGTAGACAGTGTTTACTGTTGTTACAGCGAGTTTCTATACTGTTATATCGTACGTGTGAATGTAATAATATAAAATGCTAAATTTTGTGCAACGATGATATCTGATTTCGGTTGAAAATACTAGTTTTCAAAAATAAATCTAGAACGTGTACACATAAAGTTTAGGCTATAGAAAGAAAGGCGTTTCATGTGTTTATGGCTCTATACAAGCTCGGGTTGCGCGATGCTGCATACTGCGGCACGTCGCTCGCTTTATTTAGGTGACCTTTTTTTAAGCCTACGGATTATGACTTGCAGATATTGTTCGCTCTAGCCCTCAGTTTCAGAAGATCAGGCTACACGCAGACTAAATTCTCAAAAAAAAAAAAAAATTAATAAATAAATAAAACCGTTAAAATGTAATCAAAAGCTAAAATAGTCTGAGTTTTATTTAATTAATTTTACCTAGTTTCAATAATTTTGTTTTGTTGTTTCAATACTGGGAGAAAAAAATTGACGTGGAGCATAAAGGTATTATGAGTAACACCTCTATGGGGTGTAACGACGTTTCTTGCAAGAATTATGAAAAATAGGAAAAGAACGTGCCTTTTATGTATAACAAGTACAAGAATACCAATTTGTGCGCATTGTTCAAATGAACTACGAATTTAAATTAAAAATGTTTTTGGTGTTAATATTTTTCAAGCTATGGTCAAAAAACCACAATTTACCAGCTATTATTGTCAATAAAAAAGCTAATAAGATATTTGCATTCGTAAAATTAAATCGCGTTGAAAAATTTTGGAGGCAAATATAAACAAATACAGAAAGATATACCTGATGACGCCTGTATTCACTCCGGTCCATAAAAGAAGGGACTAAGGCCCGAATTTATAGTCGATACTCAATATTTGATACTCAAACCAGCTCGAATGCGTAGACGTTTCCTAGTATTTGTATATAATCTATGCTAGTAGTCTCAAATACATTGGCATAGAGACTGAATTCCTTCCCGATAGCTTGCCGATCGCTCTAGCCCTCAGTCGTCTACTGCTTGTCCTATAGAGATCAGATGTGCATCTTTCTCTCTGCTACTCTAAATAAATACTTCAGTTAAAGTTGAAGTTCAGCATTTTAAATCGGCAGACAATATCGCTGATACATCAGTCCAAAAGACAATCTTCAAGATGGCCGACGGAGGGCATGTAGTGGTACAGGAAGCCGTGCATCAGCGCGTGTTCCGTAGAATAAGAAGTGACCTTAAGAAACTCTTCGAAGTTACAAAGGAGACACGGAGGATGCATGTAATTAAACAGCTCATTAAGAAGAGTATCGTGGTCGAGTCGTTTGGTTTCAGTACGCCATTTTTTGAGGAGGAGGAGCTGATAGCGTTCGGAAAACCAAAGTTATCAAATTATTACAAAATGTGCCAGGCTGAGATGGTGGCCATGAACAATCGCACGTTTAATGGTACCTTCTTTGCGTACTTGGATGTATTAATGAAGCCGATGGCAGGCCACTTGACCTGTTTTGCAAATAACAGTGATATTCCAAACGCGTTCATGATTAGAAATTACGAGATCCTATTCCCGATTTATGCCACGAATTTGGGGAAGAGATGCCTCAATAAATGTCGAAAGAGAACTCGGAAACAGAAGAAGAAGTTCATGTTTCAGTTAAGGAAACTCGTGCATAGGATCCACCAACCGGAGGATATCGAGATACTCGAAAGTAACTCGCTAAAGATAATAAAACAACTTAGTTGGTATATGGAGGTGCTACTAGTGGTAAGCTTGCAGAAAAACCGACGCTTAGTCAATGATAAGACGGTATTCTTTATAAATCCAGAAATATCAAATTATTATACAAAGTGTGACGATGAGTTGACGGCCATGGCAGATCACAAGTTTGAAGGTACTTCTGTTACATACTTTGATTTATTACAAAAGCCGATAGACGTACTGGCCATTTATGTGCGAAACGAGGAGCTTGTGGATGAGTTCGAGACTAAGCATTACGAGAGCCTTTACCCGATTAATGGCTCAAAGTTGAAGATTAAATTTAACAAGGCTGTTGCTAAACAGAAGTTGACGGAAAAAGTATGCATCATATTGAGTGAGGTTCTAAAATTCGCTGGACTAAATAACGTGATTATTATTGAGATTATTTACAAATATTTGAGTCAAGAAGACATCGACCTTATTGTCAGCAGGTACGACGAGAACAAGAACGACACCGATTTTTAGTTGACCAGCGTCTTCAGACCTCATATTAATTTTTCACTTTTAAGTAATCGACTTTTTTTTATTTAAATACAACTTTATGTAATAAGCGTCTTTATACAAACCGTCAAACATACATATTCATTTCTCTATGTTAATGTAACGTCATATTAATTTTTCACTTTTAAGGAATCGATATTTTTTTATTTAAATACAACTTTGTGTAATAAGCGTCTTTATACAAACCGTCAAACATACATATGCATTTATCTATGTTAATGTAATACGATATCTCAAAATAATTCATTATCTTGTAAAATTTATAAATTATCATCTAAGCTACAGTTCATATTTTAATAAATTTCGATTGAATATTTTAACTTATAAATTTAATGTACATATACGATTCCACAAATTTCCCTTGCAGTACTATTAATAAATTGATTTAAATTGAGAAAACAAAAGTGATCTACCTGGGAGACTTTGCAAAATAATGATGCAATCAGATCCAGCGTATGAGTACTCGATTGAGCATTCTGTTATAACAAAATATAATTTTTTGCTAAAACTTTAAAATACATTTATTATTCATATTTCAATTATTTAATACAAACAATCATTACAATTGATGGCATCTTTTCAATTTATGCAACCTGACTCCTATCAATTCTTGCAATGTACCATACATTATGAGTTAGCATTATAATTGCTCTATTATTTATTAATTGTTAATTTCATCTTATGATTATGTTATGAAAGTAGTCTAAAATAAATGTTGATAGACAAGGCATTGATATAAGTAAAACCAAACATCTTTGTTTTTGTACATATTTTTACATTTTTATATGAAATATATTTTTATAATCATGAAAATTATCGAAAAAGGAGTAGAATCAACAAAATCGGACAAACAAGTATTTGAAAATGTAACAAAATGTAAGGAAACGTAAAAGTAACATACTGTGAGAATAATTTTTACATCTTACATTTTATTACAGTATCTTACATTGCATTATACTTTATTACACATTCTTAAATTTGTGTACATGTTAAAAATTTAACTTGGGATCATTTACAAATAGCCGCATGTTACATATTAGCAGATGCCATGTATTTTATGGCTTGACAGCATTGTACTATTGTTTATAAATTGTTTATTTTGTCTTATATGATTGTTTATATGCAAAATTGACAATAAATCTTTTCTATTAGAAAAAATTTTTATCACAAATTTAAAATCATCTCTTTGGACCTCCGGTGTCCTATATGCATGTTAGGACATTGTTTATT
This sequence comes from Cecidostiba fungosa, assembly GCA_900474305.1. Taxonomy (NCBI): domain Eukaryota; kingdom Metazoa; phylum Arthropoda; class Insecta; order Hymenoptera; family Pteromalidae; genus Cecidostiba; species Cecidostiba fungosa. Next base: position 14,129 of record UCOJ01002214.1, read on the forward strand.
GTTAGTTATTGCAAATTACGGCAAAATAGAAGCGCCCAACGTGGGGCCCGAACCCACGACCCTGAGATTAAGAGTCTCATGCTCTACCG
>UCOJ01002215.1:0-14214 GCA_900474305.1 Cecidostiba fungosa
TATATATATATATATATATATATAACGTCGAGTGACTGCATAAAAGCCGATGGAGAATAGGAGAATAGGACGAGGGGCGACAAAGTCGCGCGAGCTTTTTCAAGAGCAACCGATTGCCAGTAGATATAGTAATGTATACATTTCGAGCGGTTTTGTCGGGGTGTAGAAAGTGATTTCGTCGAATTATTTGCTCGATTTTTGTGTTGTCACACCATATAAATCTGCGTTGCGAAGCGAGATTTTATTCCTTCGTGATCCGAAGAGATTTACTTCCGAGAACCAGCCTTGTTGAGCTTTCGTTGAAATTTATATTCTTATTTGAGCAATGCTGTATTGGGAAAAGCCATATTATGGTAAAATTAATATGTAATTAATTAAAAGCCTATCTCATACATTAATCAATCAATCATTTTTCAAAGTCTTTCTATCCTATATAATAATAAATAATAAGCGAAGGCTATATTCATACTACAAAAGGAACATCTCTATCTCCAAAGAAAACGCATTGTTCGGCATATCATATAGCTTGAGTCTATAGGACTGCAGCAAATCGAAGACAATCCCACCATTATGTGGAAGAATTCTCAAAAATATGTGCAGCTATACACGAGACGGTCAGAGTGCTCGATAGAGATAACGGAAAACGAGACGCAGAGAAGTAAGAAAAATACGAGTTGTACGTCACGGATTTGCCGGTGAATACAGTGTGGCTTGGCGCACTTGGGGATATATAAGTCGGACCTATACATGGATATAAGCTGAGCGGGTATCAGCATCAGAGCACGAACGTCTCTTTTTGTATAGCTTCGTCCCAACGACGCGATGATTCTTATTTATAGCGATTTTTTTATTGTTCTTTGTTCAGAAGGTATACACAATATGACGTTTGAAGTAAATATTGTTTAGCCCGGACGTTTTCTTGAATTATGATATCACTGGGTATGATGCGAGGTTATTTCAGGTAACGCGAACATATTCGGTATAATATCCATAGATTCTTGATAGGATCAAATTTAAATATATATAGGTGAATTATAAGTCAATTGAAACTAATAATGCTTTCTAGATTCGAACTAATACTAATCAATAAATAAATATGTCCTGTTGTTCAAACTCTATAAAATAATATAGTATAAAAATGTAGTACAAAATATTGTATAACGAGTTTCAAAATTCTACAAATCACTCAATTCATAAATCTTAAACTACGTATCTTTTTACGCGCACAAAAATTTACCAAATCGCTCCACCCACGCATTGGTCAACAGTCCAACCCTGACTCTACATGGTTTCCTCGCAATCGCCGTAAAAACTTAGTTTCCCCAAGTTGGTCTGCGACCGAAGCGAAATAGCGACACACTCACACATCCCAACAGTCTCCAGGCGTTAAAATATTTTTTCACGGAAAACTCGGAACGCCGTTGATCGAGCGACGCGATAAAATCTACGGGGAATTTGGCTTCCGCGCGCATTCGCGCTTTACGAGAGCCAATCAGCCCCGATAGTCGTTAAAGTCACGCATACTCAGAATAGGGAGGGAGAGAGAGAAGTTTCACTCTTTGAAGGACCGGCACGAGTGCCAAAGTAATAAAGCAACTCGCGTATTAATCGGAGCCCAGAGAGTATTAACCGCACAGGTCTGAATTTTGCGAAGGAAAAGTTTCTGTATCGCTTTAATCAGTCTGGAGATACATCCGCGCGCGTGGACAGGATAATTACGATTTTAATTATTTAGCGTGGATCGGTGTGAAATTTCGCAGCAGTTTCACTCGTCGTAAATTACAGAATTTCGCAAATCCGCGGACGACTACTTTTACAGAGGCGACAACAGTTTGAAATTTATGTATTGTAGAACGGTTGAATAGGTTTTGCGGCTTCTGTTACGTGTCGAATCTGCTTTTTGAAAAGTGTTTAACAGTTTCAATTTACTGTTTTGAAGAACATTTAGTATTATTCTTTTTGTACAGGTGAAAATGAACGGTTGAAATTAAAATTTGCATAAAAACTAACACGTTAAACTGATCTAACGGAAAACCAATTAAACCGCCCCAAAAATATTTATTACTCAGCTGTCGCGCGTATAATGATAAAAAAGTCAGAAAAACATCGAGTTAATCAAGATTGCATGCAGCAATAAATTCACTGATCCACTTTGATCAACGCGCGTTGCCCCGCAACAAAAAAAAGCACCCCATAAACGAGAGGCAAAGCTGCAGCAGCCGAATTGCGAACGGGTACTTAAAAAAAGCCGGCAACAATCAAACGCCGGAGCCGTAAACCCTAGCGATCACAAAAAGAGTTTTCACCCCTCTAAAAGTCTCCCCAATTCTACGCGGAGTTTCGTCGAAACGCGAATGACAGCTCGGCTGCATTATCATCAATTTGGGATCGAAATAAAGCCACGGAGATTACAGCCGTACGTCGGGACAGTCGCTTACCCAGGACTAATTAAATTTAAATTGAATTTTAAGTGTTCGCGCGATTTAACTTTAGTCGAGAGGTGAAAATCCTCTCGACTTGCTTCGTATTCTCTGTCTCTTGCTCGGTGTGTTGTGTGTAGAGTTACCTGTTGGTGAATAGAATCGCTGAGACTGTGGGAGTATAAGAGAGGTGTCCTTTGCTTTTTGTTTTCTTTTTCTCGGGAAAACAAAGTTACACTGTTTTAGGGTAATCTTTTGTTTGTAGAATAGGGAGAGAAAACAATGGTTACAAAGAGGATAGATGATTGCACAGAGGTAATGTCCTACGGAAGTTTTTACAAAGCACGAGTACGTTGTACATTATTGCCGTGGATAATTCTCGCACTTAGAAGTGGAACCGATACGGCTATTTTTAGGAAATGTTGCCAACTATTTTACAGTTAATGGGAGCTTGCGCGAGTTCGCTGCAAATGAACTTTTCAATCGCGATAGAGCTTTTATAACGGCATCGATGCCATTACGATAAATCGGCATCGTAAACATGGGTATAACCGATAAGAAAATTGATTCGACCTTTGGCCATTAAAAAGATATTCATCTGTGAAATTAAATTATGTATTGAGACGGGTAATAATTATGGTATATATCGGCGAACTCAGCTTTTGTATAATCAAAATACCAAAAAACATGTGTGTGAGTATTCATTTCAAATTTGCATACACAACAAATTTTATGAAAAATTTCAGTGCAGTGATTTGTGCTATTTCAATACCTTTTATATTTTGAATTCATATATTTGAATACTATACAATAGCGTAGTTTTAAAAACTTTCGCACTTTTTTAGCTTTCTATTTGGAAATCAATATCCCAGTTTCAATAAATAAGTTCTTTCGAATATAATAGCGTTAGATTTAATTCATCGCCGAGTTTTTTAAATTAATTTTAGTTAGCCCCAATGCAAACAACTTTTCAATTGAAAATTTGCAGACAATAAAAGTTTTCCTAAAAGCCCATACTGCATATCCATATCAAGTTGAAGGGGTATCCCTATACAAATTTCAACATATATTTTGCTTACCAAATAGAAAAATTTATTTGTGAATTTTCAGCCCGCTTCAACCAATAGAATTTGTTCGTAAAGCCTTAATTAAAAGTAAGAACCAGATAATCCATTTTCAGGTCAAAAAGGGTTATACCTCCTCAACGCATCGTACAAACAGCGCAATTACAGAAGCGCAATAATTGATAGGCGTCATCAATGATATTTATGTGCCTCCGCGTGGGAGGATAACACGATATCGGGTAGACGACACTGCTGTCCTAATAAAGACGAATACTCGCCTGTTGCAGATTTAATGGTGGGTCTAATATCGGTCCTGACGGATATCGTATGGCGATCGACGGTCGCCTGGTACGCTGGTAACGTCGCCTGCAAGATAATCAGGTTCATGCAGGTCGTCGTGACCTACAGCTCGACCTACGTCCTCGTCGCCCTTTCCATCGACAGATACGACGCGATAACACGACCGATGAACTTCTCCAGGAGCTGTGAGTACTATATATATATATAAGCTAGTTCTTATTTTGTCGTGGGAATTATTGTTTTACTGCCCGGTTTTTATGATTGAGTTTTATGGTCGATGCGCGCGCGCGGAATTGATGTGTTTGCCGAGTGGAAGAGTATATATATCCGTTGCGGTGTATTTAGAGATGTAGACGTTTTTGAGGAAAAGTGAAGTAGTGTTTTTTTTTCAGGACGTCAAACTCGATTGACCTAGTAACAGTCGTTTTGAATTTAAGGTAAAAAATTTGTCAACAGTATTATCGAGCGACGATCGCTTTTAAAAATCAAAACTGATGTCGAGCATGAAAGGGACTATAATCTCACTTTGTAAAACTTACAGTCGAGTTTGTATCTCCTGTATACAATAATTCTTTTGACGTAATATAATCATATTTTCAGCTTCGAAAAAGATATATAAATGGCATCGGTGCGGGAAACAATAAATTTCGATTTTCGTGAAAGTTACGAAGCTTCGAGCGAGCGCATAAGTCACCACGACACTTCGTCAATATAGGATTCAGCTTGACAGCAACGCGTCGCTGAGTAATTACTTTCGCTTCCCATCGTGCAAGAGACACAATGAACTTTTTTTCTTTTGATAGGTATAGTCACTCTAAATCAGTTGAGAAGCTTTCGGTCATTCACTTTCAAACAAAAATCATCTCTCGGAAGTATGATCGATGGAAGAAAAAATGATTTCCAATGAACGTCCTCTGGTATTCTTTTTTTACGACAAGCCGATATTTTTCTAGTTTACAAAGTTTTCGAAAGTATAATAATAACAGAAAAACTTGCTCTATCAGGAAAAAAAAACATCGTTTGTCAAAGAACTAACTCTACCAAAAACAAAATGAATCTTTTCGAAAGCTCGGAATAATTCATACACTCCTATACGAAAATTTCAAAAATCCAACTCGCGTCTCCGCAGTAACCGCGACAAAAAAAAATTCGAAAATTTCGCCGCAGGCGTCTTCTTAAAATCCGGCGTAGCTCCTCTTTTTTTCATCTCTCTCTCTCCCTCGGACTTACTGCACATATATATACGCGACTGACGACGCGACGACTGTCGTCCTCTGCCATTGCTCCGGGCGACCCTCGTAAAATTTCTCGGGTTGAATAATCCGCTTGGTATCTTTACGCGTGCAGTCGACAGCTATTCGCGTATATTTTTCGTGAGGCACCGCCGTCGCCGTTGCGGTGTCATCGATCTCTCTTTGTTTTTTAAATTTTTTTTCCCGCCGATAGCGCTTCGCGTTTCTTTATTAAATTTCGGTGCGTAAGTAATTCCTCTCGTTGATTTGCGCTCGGAATTTTTACGATACCAGTGTTATTGGATTTTTGTTCGAACGATTGATTGCGTGCGCTATTCTGCGTTTTTCAATTGGTGTAATTTTTAAAATAAACTATAAATATATTATTCTGTATTTAAATAATTGCACCACATCGCGTCATGTGTACCTTTCATCAACGACGGTTTTATTTATTTTTACTGCTGACAGTCAAACAAAAGCGACCCGCACGAGAGCTATATCAATCACAAAATTTTGATTGTATTCGATGCAATCAGGAAATAACTCTTTTGTGTGCGTATTTAATCGTAAATTTAACATTCGGGAAATATTTAATGTACTCTTGTACACAGTCGACCTTAAAGCCTCAGGTTTTATTAAAACCGTCAAAGGTATATATTAATGGAATGAAAATCGGATGTGTTTGATATTGCAGTTGAAATATATCTTTTTATTTTTTCCGACACGAATAAACCTTCAGCTGATGCTTGATGAAACGAAAATATTTTTAAATCAACAGGGTGCAGAGCAAGAGCTTTAGTCATCGGTGCCTGGAGCATCTCCGTACTTTTCAGTTTACCGATAATTTTTCTCTACGAGGAGAGAATAGTCGAGGTACGTATATGCGTGTATCTATAATTATGAACACTGCCTCCATTTGTCCGTATTAATTGCAAAATATAGCGAGAACAATTGAGATTTCACTTGCTTGTCAATAAATTCATTATTGCGCTTTGTAGAGTAATATTGAGAATTCACTGAAATTTTGAGATTCAACTATTTCTGCGAATTACAAAATTAAAATTAATCCGAAAAGTCATCTTAAAAGTTAAAACCAATTTTTTTGTCTCGATCTGCGTTAGCGAAAAAAAGAACATTAAAAGTCTTAATAATCATGATGTCTTACAACAGGGCAAAAATCAGTGCTGGATAGAATTGGGTTCGCCAGCAAACTGGCGCATCTACATGACCGTAGTGTGCTTGACGCTCTTCATTATACCAGCCCTGATAATCGGCGGTTGCTATATGGTTATCGTCTGGACGATCTGGTCGCAGAGCACTGCACTGAAGCACGATACTACGAGAGACACGAGGAGAGCATCGTCTCGAGGCCTCATACCTAGAGCCAAAATCAAAACGGTCAAGATGACGTTCGTCATTGTGTTCGGTGAGTTTTTATTTTATCTTCACTTGTGTAATAAAGATACAGATAGAGTTTGAGAGTTTTGCGTGAATTGCGCAATTATTTTTTACCCAAAGGCTTTTATAACTGGATTAAAACTTTACGAGAACTTTTTCAACCATTTGTATTGAAAGTATACATCTTGGAAAGTACGGGAAAGCGAATTTCTGTAAAAAGGAATGTAGTATTAAAAATGTTTTAAATCTGTGTCGAATGTAAAAATCATTCATAGTTCAAATATTATAAATTATACAAATATCTATACATTTATAATTAATTATTAAAAAAAAGACAGTATATACAACTCCAACTCACTATAATAAAAGCATCATCGACAGCCCATCGATATCAGGCGACGCTTGCGGAAACGCGGAAACGTTTTCTCCCCCACAAGCGTCTTCTATACCCACAGCAATCGCACTCGTCTCTGCGCTTTTCGAGTCGTCTAAACTCTCCCCGAAATCCGATCCGCTCACATATCTATACACCCCAAAAACCCGGAAAGAGAATAGCACCTTTTGTTCGCCTGCGGGCTCTTCTCTTCCGGGCGCGAATTTTTCAGCTGACGACGTTTCCCGCCCCGCACTTTTGACGAGGTGTATATAAATTTCCTGACGCTATATGTGTCATTCTGATACGGGAAAAGTTATATTTCAAGGATTGCCGAAGCTTTACGACGGGGAGTTTATTAAGGAAGCGATCGCGTGTATGAGCTTTTGTGTGCTTGCGATGTATCTGGCGGGCTTTTGTATGGGAGCGCGAGATATTTGACCGTGGCAGCTTCTTTGTGGCATAGTTTTGCTTATTGAGTGTCCTTTCATCGAAGCTTCTCTGCGAGCGATTTTATATGAGTTGTCGGTGACATGAAAATCGATTTATATTATAATAAAAAATGGAAACCGCACGTTATTTATTTATTCGCACGAACAGTCATTTACATTTGAGCTTACGGATCCGTAATCACTGCGAGAAGATTTTTCTATACACGCTTTGTATTTGCAATGCGGAATTCAAGCGGATAATTTTTCACGCCGGTTTTGCCGTAAATTAAATATAGGTATACCAGGAAAATTGCACTTTATCCAGGGAATCATAAGTCGCGTAATATAAACAGAATTCTTCTTTTTGTTTTCCCACGCTTTTTATTATAGTAATATAGCAACGAACTTGTAATCCTTCCGCGATTAAGATAAAAAAAACAATATTAATTTCCTCGCTGCAACTTCGTAACAATAATAAAGAGCTTGGGGTATATAAGGTCTTAGAGAGAAACAGGCATTCGAAATAAAGCGTTTAAAAAACTCGTGCGAACTGCGTTAAATCATCTTTGCATTTCGTGGACTAAGGCGTAACCATAAAATTCCACAAGTGAATTAAAAGTCTCGTAAAGCCAAGCGCGATGAGAAAGCTAAAACGGCATCGTCCCTTATGCTTTATATACCTTTAGTCGTAGTCGATTTATTCCACGGCGCGGAACCCCGAGGCGAAACGTGTCGACGTTGTAGTTCATTTTGAAAAGTTATTTACTGTTGGCTGGAAAAGCGTTTACAGCTTAATTAATTTTCGCAGCGTGCGCTTTGATTCGATGAAAGAAACCTGATGCTTATCACTATAACGCGCAATATATTATGTGTGTCTGATTATATGAAGTTTTTAATATAGCTAAAAGCTATATTAAGCTTGATTTCCGCGACACTTTCAAAACTCCTAGAAATTTTACATTATCCTAACTATTTAATCAACATTTGCCATATACATAAATATGAAATAATTTCAAAATTATCTATTTCAAATTACTAGATTGGGATTCCCTATTTCGTATAAATCATGATTCCTATTTGTATAACATAGAGATTCATTGAATACGTTCTCAAGACGAGGTGTCAATTCACAGTTACGCGCGTCAATGGATGCTTTGAATTTTCGGGTAGTATAGGAATTGCGCGAAGTGTCGTATTGCAGTAGAGCTTTTGATACTATTCTAGAAACAGGCAGAAATGAGAAATGCACGTGTTTGTCGGAAATAGATCCTGGGATACTTGATTTGAATTACAATTGTGTATAACGAGGCGCTGAATTGAAAATTTCTCGGAATCTCTTGAAACGATAGATTTTCGTGCACTCTATATACTCTTCTAAGGAGATCTTCACTTGTAATTGAAAAATAAATTATAGATTAATTTTCTTATCCATTTTTTTATTTATTCATAACGAGCAAGTAATTTTGTAAGTTCAGTGCGTACTTTCACCATCATAGTATTCACGATAGTAAAGGCAAACATTTTAATAATTTTTATATGATTTAGCCGTGTAGACCTCTATAGGTCTATAATCTCTAAAAAAAAATCAGTAAAAATTTCACTATTTCACAGTGAAAAGTATGCCACTTTTTGAAATAGTGAATATTCACTTAAAAATAGTGCATATTCACTATTTCAAAAAGTGGCATACTTTTCACTGTCAAATAGTAAATTTCACTGATTTTTTTTAAGAGAGTAGGTACGCTTAAATAAATAAAAATAAAAAAAAATTTTATATGACTCTATAGTTTGAATGTTATTAAATTATTAAAATATTATAAATAATTAGACATCATTATAAAGTTAAAAAAAATGTATGCGAATGTTAAAAGTTGCAGAAAATTGGCGTTGGCAACTGCTCTGTTGTACATTTGATAAGATATTACTGATTGTGCAACAGCATCAAATACAGATAAGCGTCCGAATAATCTTAATTCGTATATATTTAACTTATTTGTACATTTGTGGCCACACAGAGTAAGAATTCGCATCTATACTGACGGACATTTTATAATTTTAATTTTAACCACAAAGATGGAAATAAATGACAAAGTAGTTGTTATAACCGGCGGGTTAGGGGGGATCGGTTTTGTAACCGTGAAGTATTTACTGACGAATGGAGCCAAGGTATGAAAAAAAATATATTCATTAATTAAATTATTTATCTTATCGAGCTCTCAAAAATCCATAGAGTGAAAAATGACTCTATTCAAGTTAAATATCAGTCGAACAAATAAAGACTGGCTCAGTTTTTTCTTTATTTAGAGTCATTTTTGACTCTAAGGATTTTTGAGAAAGTATATTTGTATAAAAACCATTTTTTTAGTATGTGGCTATACTGGATATACATGAAAGCCATAGCGATGTTGCGATTAATAGCATAAAAGAATTAGAAACCACATTTGGAAGAGGAAAATTCGCATTGTACAGTTGTGATGTAACCAATGTGCATAATTTTACAAGTAAGCCTTATTATCCAAATGTATATAATGAAGTCATCAGGTTTACAATTATAGTACTAATATTCTCTTTTGGCAATCTTAGATTGTTTCAAGGATGTTATTCAACAGCAAAATTATGTCGATATACTTATTAACTGTGCTGGAATACTTAATGACCAAAAAGTTGACCTAACAATCGACATTAATTTTGTAAGTACAATATTATCATTTACAATACTACATTGTAATTATAACAAGAAACATGCATTTCATTATAAACAATTTTAGAAAGCAACAGTTAACTGTACACTGGTAGCGATCGATCATATGGGAAAACACAAAGGCGGAAAAGGAGGGGTGGTGGTCAACATAGCTTCGATTGTGGGTCTTGTAAATTTTCCAAGCATGCCTATTTATAATGCTACAAAACATGCCGTTGTTTCCTTTGTTAGGTCGTTGAAGGTAATTTTATATTTAATTTTAAATTACGATAAAAATTTCGTGACAGAATAGCACCGTTATAATCGTCATCATTATCTTATTTCAGGAACTTCAGGAAAAATTAGGTGTACGTATTGTTTGCATATGTCCATATGTTACGGATACCAGCATGCTGAGCAACCTTAAATCTACGGAAAATGCCAAAAAAAACTTCTTATTAGACTTTTGTGAGATATCTGAAGAAGACATGAACAGTCCCAGGCAAAAGTAATGCTTTAGAGATCATTCAAACAATAAATTTTTATTCACAATTAAAATTTCCCATTCTTAAACATTTATATCTTCTTGCAGACCAGAGACCGTTGCATCGGCTGTAATAGAAATTATTCAAAAAGGAAAACCTGGTGCTGTTTGGGTATCGGGAAATGATGAATCGCCGTATGCAGTCAGAGAGGACACTGATCTCGAAAAATTACGCGAAGAAATATAATAATGTTATTATCTATATAGTGTCATCATATAATGAATTGTAACTTTTGCATCAAAATAAAAAGGCACTTTATATTTGGCAGGTAGTTTGCTCAGATTCAATATATTATTTCAAACTGAAACAATCATAGTTATGAATAAAACATCCGAATATACTTTATTTAAAAGATCTCACTTCTTAGTGTTAAACATCCGCACTATATATACTCGAAAATATATCATTATACTTGCAAAAGCATAACGTAAGCTCGAGCAATAAACCCATAATCACTTCATTCCCAGAGCACTCACTCATATATAACACGTCCATCCATCTCGCGCAAAACCACTTCTCGCTCTTTCATCAAACGCGTTCCCGCACGTAACGGCATAAATACACATGAACGCGCGAAAAAAGCTTCGCTCAGCATATATATACATATATAGCTGCTGAGTACATAAGCCGCATCTCCAACACGAAATTTCGCACTTGGGGTCGGCCCTTAATAAGCCCCCCCAATAATCCAGCCCCTCATTAAGAGCCTCTGCTCGTTCGCAGAATCCTCGAATTCGCGGGAAACTTGCGTGCGTCAGTGGTATTTTTTGGCCTGTATAAAGTGGTGCGTTGTGCGCATCAGTGTTATTGGCTGATGTCTGGCGAAAGCTTAAGTGTATATACATATGTATAGAACGAGTGTGTGAATGTGAAGAGGAGGAGGAAGGCAATCGTAAAGCAGGACATTTAACGAGGAAAAAAGTAGCCCAGAGAGAGCTCTCGGAGAATCGTAATTCGTCCTGTCTGACGGAGGATGCTTAGTTTCGTGATTTTCATGATTATGGGCGGTGATAGGGGGTAATGCGACACGGTGAATCGTGGAAATGCCGATTTTAAGGAATGTGTATGCGTACTTCTGCTTAATATTTTTTAATATTTTTTGTATTAAGATTTGTAAGTAAAATTGTTTAAACTTCATATCTTTTAGCAGAAAGCTTACGAGATAACGTCAGTTAATTAGAATACTTTGTGTTACTGATGCAAGAGAGTAGACGTTCTGCATGCTGCGATGTATAAGCGTTAGAATACCTCTAATACATAAGGTCGTGACCAAATATGTGGTGTGAAATATTTCTTATACAATTTCTCTTTTAGATTTGACAATTTTTAATTATATTTTTATTTCATTTTCACGTCGTATATTTTAGAAAAAATTCAAGTGTTATTTTCTTTTAGCTACAAAATAATAATATACCACGTTTAATTTTACCAGGATTATGAATATGAGTAAATGCCAGTAAGAGCAATAATAGCGAAAAGGAGCTTATATAGGTTAAGTGGTACAACTTTGAAAACAGTGAAACAAATTAAATTCCAAAATAAGATGCAGTAGAGCAAACAAACAGTTGTTTCGCGCAAAGGATTTCATAATATTAGTATTATAGATACAAGTATTACTTGCAGAATAGCACGATTACGGTATTTGTTTTATTTGCGAACTAATTGTGTACAATAAAAAACATATACATTTCATAAATTTTAAATTAACATTTATCAGATAGATATTCCTATAAGTTTTGAAAAACATAGTAAGTCTGAAGTTTAGAGGTCAAAAGCTACAAAGCGCAATACCTGTATAAGTATTCAATTGTTGTCTAACTATATGCAGGTGACTCCACCTCGAGCCGTATGGTTCTCATTATTCGTGCTATATTAAAAATAAAAAATTGTCAATATACAAGAATTCAACTACGCTGCCCTGGTAGAAATGCAATCTAAGTTACTTGGAAGTTCTGAGGTTGCCAAACTAAGAACTTAGTAGACCGGGGACTCGAACCCACGCCCTGCACGATGGCAGTCGCGCGCCTTAGCCAACTGAGCCACGCAGACGTTGTCATTTGACCAACTATCTTGGGCAGTTACTTTTCGAAAACAGCTCGATCTAAGAACTGCCAAAAAACTAGGATAAAAAGCGTTACATCTTGTAACAAGAACTAACAAAGAGAAATACCATATTCTTAGCTTTTTCACCATTTTAAATCGGCGAATTTCTACCAGGGGTATTTTATAGAAAATTTGGGAACAAAAATGTATATATGTCTGTATATCTAAAAACCTTATATCATGCCTAAAAAATAATTCAAGTTGGCAATAAAAGTAAAAAAATCTCAAATTTTGATACGGCTATAAATTTGCAATGAAGGCACCTTGAGGTCTGACATTTTTTTACGTTCTTTTGAGAGTATACTGAACTAGGAAAAAAATTTTGGCCGAAATTAAAAAAATTACGTGGCATGCCCCATATATACACTTCGATATTATATATTGACAAAATAGAACTTTTCATTCACTGCTCGGAGCTGGTCAAATTTGTAAAAAAAAAGTTTTAAAACTGTCTTAAATTTTAAAAATTTTTAATTTATTTCCTTAGTAAAAAGCTCGGTTTGTTACAAGCGGACTTAAGTGATTTTCTCAGACTCAGATAATATTTTGAGCACTCGTGTTAATCTCGGTCGCCGTTCTATACAAAATGAATCCCTCGTAGTTACATAATGTACTATGTTATGTGTAAAGTTGTATTTTACACATTTTACAAATTTTTAAAATTGCAATTTGAATGCTGGTCAACTTGCGTTGTTATTTTATGAACATGGACGTATTGAACAATGCTATCAAAGTGTATTACGTACGTGTTCCAGTCATTAAAACGAAACTTTTATTCATAATATCTCTTGGAGAAAGCATACAGCTAAATAAGTTGGCAGCGGTTTTTTTAGAAGGGTATGAAGTGTGTTAGAGTTGTTACAAATAGTGAATATACATAAAGCTATTTCATATTACTCAACAAAGAATTCAGAGATAAAATTGAGAATATAATGTATAAATTAGTAATAATCACATTTTAGGTTTGAAACATCTGGATTCACTTGGATTAGCCCATAATCAACTTAGCGAAATTCCAGCACGAGTATTTTCTCATTTGACTTTACTGAATTCTCTTGAACTTGAAGGAAATCAAATAATTCGTGTGGATCCTGATGCATTTATAGGTTTAGAAGGTAAGATAATGTACTATATGCAATTTTCTTTGTAATTTCATAACACGTTATAATACTTGTTGGAATTATTAATTTATGAAAACGTGCGACACTGCTCATGCTCAGTTCATAGCAAGCATGTACCAGCGCATATACGTGAAAACGCACGTATACCCATGCATACATATCGACACGGCAGTAGCGGTCGAAGTAGTAGAAAGGGCGAACGAGATGAGCAGCACAGAAGTAAGAAAGAGGAAACATGGCTGTAGCCAACAGATCGCGACGGAGAGACATCAGAGAGAGGAAGCTGAGGGGGGGGAGGTACGAGAACCGATAAGCGGAGAATCACCTGAAGATGCCTCAAGCGAGTTGAGGGAGAAGGAGGAGAACGAAGCACTTGCGATCTAGATCGAGCAAGCTTAGCGATCGGACGGACTGAGGTCTACCTGCACATCTGCCGGTCATCGGCGAGCACCATATCTTAGTTGCGATGCTTTCCTCTATGGACGACGAGTAAACCCAGCAGGGACAGTGCACGAGCTCTCTCTCTCTCTCTCTCTCTCTCTCTCTC
>UCOJ01002216.1:0-14018 GCA_900474305.1 Cecidostiba fungosa
GGCTATCTTTTAAAAATGAGATAATCACTTGTTATAAATGAACGTGTAATTTGATCGAGTAAACTGCAGTCATAAAAGATCTTATACTTACAAGTGCAAAAATGAACGAAAATGTGCTGCTTGCTAGTATCGCAAAAGTGATTCTTCTTCCTAATTTTGATTGATAAGGCCACAGTCCGCAAACCGTCAAAACACGTTTGTTGAATTTAAAATATTGGCTATCAAATAAATCCATTTTGGTAGATAGTACATCTACATTAACACATATCAAATATTTTTAATAGACAACTCTGCCAACTGCCGCTAAAATACTCATTTTACATCGATGGTCCAATAAAAAATTTTATAGCACTGCGTGACCTGAGTCTGCACTTCTGTTATGCTCATCCGTGACTTAAGTAGTACTTTATTGCACCATGTTTTATCGTCCTCACTAGGGCTCGGGCGCTCACCTCACGGTGTCGTGAAGGACTGATTATGTCACGGATACTATAAAATATATACGATACTTGTAACTTGAGCGGAACTCTATGACACTGCGATACCGCCCTCGCTTCGTTCGGGTGCTAAATACATGCCCTGTAATGAAGTATCACTTATTAGGTCACGCGTATCGTAATGTATGTATGTCTCATTTTCTTTGAGCACGCTAATGTATCATTAAGTATAAAATGTATAATTTCTACTTTAATGCATGAAGTCTATTGAGAGTAATAAAAAAATCAATATTAATTATTAAAACTTTCTCGATCAAAAGTAATCTACCGCTTATTAACACTTTTTACAAACTAGTCATTTGACACTTTTACTTCGAGAAATTTTCGACCCTGATAATAACCTTGACAAGTTTCTGCCTATTTCTGGAAATTCAGCCAAAGTCACTTCATGCTCCTCGATCTAGTATTAAGATTAAATGTGAAATAGTTAACTTGTGAGGAAGGACAAGTAAAAACTCAGATGTACTTAGTAAAATTTTTTTTTTATTTTCATGAACCTTTTATAGGCTTCAAACATGTTTACAACTTATTCTTTGTAATTGAGTCGATTAATTTTTATATTATAATAATCAAATTATATAAATATAATAATGTTGGTATGAAGAGAGTAGCATAGCAATACCTTTTAAAAACGTATAAGCTGTTGATGGGAGTTTATTGAGATGTAGAATTAAAAATATCGAAAACCTATGGAATATATTATTACTCACCAAATCCAATGAAACAATGATTAATAAATTCGTCGAGAAATGGGCCTGCGTCATCTGAAACTAAAACACATTTAGTATATGAGAAAAAGAAAGTTATTTATTGTGAAACATTTATATGGGGAACCTAATTCATAAGAATCAGAAAATGGCATGATAAACCAACATGTCTCTCAAAAACGGCTCTAAATTTGACATCGAGAAAGCAAAGCAACGTCGAGATGGCAGGCAGTCATTCGAACTGGCCGGTGTACCACCTAAGTTAGCGAGGAACAACTCTTTTGCAGGATTCTTATATAGATCCACGCCGAAGCGTGACAACTTACCGGTGGCTGAACTCCATTGCCAAAATGATCAGTCCACTACCAGCTGATTGAAAGCCTCATGCAGCTTGACTGTTACATTCTTACTACACTCTCTTTACTCTCTAGTGTTTGGCTAGTGGTGATAGGTGACGCATAGGTACTTTCCAATGTCCCTCATGACAATAATCTGCGAGCCGAGTATCGCCTATGCCGAAATTGTCTTGTAAGTCAGCTCGAGCGGTTCATGATAGAACTGCCTGGAGTCTACTTTTCCCGCTAACAATGCGACAATCTGACAAAAAAAAGCTATTTCAAGAGAGAAAATAAACTTTTTCAAATGAGCAAGAATCTGCGCTGATTTCCGCGAAGAACAACGAGATTCGCGCAAAAAGCAACCAACCGCGTGAATAAGTCTCTGCAGCCTCAGCAGCACATTCTCCCACATAGAAGAGCGTCTCTCTTCGCGAGACTCCTTGTCGCGGTGTAGAGCTCGCGACCTGATGGAACTTGAAGAGGAGAGAGAGGCTTCTGGCAAGGGGAGGACTAGCCTAGAGATATATATGTGAGGTATAAGAGGGGAAGAACGTGGGAGAGAGAGAGGGAAAAGAGTAGAGGTAGCAAAGCTGAGCCGCGTCGCAGTGGCTCGGAATTTCTGGCATGCTAAGTGCCCCCTTGATTTACTCAATCACTTCAACTCGCCCCGAACAGAACTGCTCTCAGACCCTATAGACTATATACCTCTTTCGCTATCTCGGATTTTGATCCCCGCACATACACACATGAGGAAAACCGTTCGTTATGTAGCTGTCTTCCGAGTCGATTATTCCGAATTTCAATCTCGTCTCAGCTCTATACTTATACTCTGTGCAGTGGAGGATCCATCAGTTGATTATCACTTCGTTTCAACTGTTTTTTTCCTTACACCGCACGCTTGCGTCTCCAATTCTACTCGAGATTGGCTTCACTCTGCGAAGATTGTGGACTCGCCGAGAAAGAACAGTTCATTTGCATGTTAATTTTCCGACGCGAAAACAATTTTCCAATGCCACTAAATTTTCTCAACTAAATCGAAGTGAATATATAAAATAGGCCTTGTATCTCGCAAGCTAATTTATACCGAATGCCCAGAAGCCGAATTTTACAAACAACTGCAGCAGCGTTAAACTCAGTTACATCTGCTTCGCAGCGTTCTTATCCGCACCGCAGAGAGTGCACACAGCGATAGGGATTTTCGACTTTTGTTTTGATCAGATAAGCTGACCGAAGCGGCCTCGAGCTGGCAACCGGAGCGCAAATTGCCGTATACAAGCCAGCCGGGCGTCCACCATACAAACACACTCGAATCTGCTCTCGTTATTCGAGTCGTCGAAAAGCGTGCCATGTATATGTATATATACACAAAGCTCAGCAAACAACGCTTCACAATCGTCGCATGGCCGGCCGACATTACCCGACTCTTACTACTGCGGCGCCCGCTTTTATCCTGTAATACTGCGCGACACGGCTTATTATTTTTCCTTTCTCAGAAGTAATCGTCGGAGTAATTACGTAAAAGAAAATCTTTCATTTCCGTGAAAAATCAAGCTTATACGCGATCCCACCCTTATAAACTAATCCCACGGGTCAGGACAAAAGCTCGTCGTTCCAGGCTGAAAGCTGTACATAAATCATAACGCAAAGGAAGCTCGCGCTCGGGTGTATATATACAGTCCACACACCGCGTCGCTAATTCAACTCGCGCGCCGCGCAGCCGGCCAATCAATCGCGCGGCATATTTGTGCGCGCCAACTCGCGTACGCGCAATTAAATTCGATTAGCCGCAATCAGCGAGCGAATCGAGCATAACACCGGCTAATGCGCCTAAGCTGACGCGCGTGTTGAATTGCGTCCATGTGCGTGGAGGCCGGCCCTTCCTTATTCGTTGGTAAACAAAAACTTTGAATGTATGCGGTCTATACGTGTGCATTAACTGATGTAAGCTTGATTGCGCTGCATGCGTTGGAGGATTTAATTCGAGCTAGTTTGGGAATCAAAAATTCAAATGAATACGGCGAGAGCGAATAATTGATTGTTTATTTTTATTTCGATATCGATTCGATGTCCGATTTAATTATATTATACGAAAGTGCAGTGGCGCTATTCTTGGATTTCATATCTACCTCTGAATAACGATCGTTAACTTACACACGCCTGTATACACAAGCGTTCTTAATACCCATAATTAATCGCTCTTCCAAATCCAGCCAAGTACAGAGAGAGAGAGAGAGAACTGTAAGTAAGAGGAAGAGCGAAATGGCGCATAATCTGCTGGAAACTTTTACTCCGCGTAGCTCTCTAAACTGGCCTTAATTTTTCAGCTTTCTTCCGAGTCCTTTCGAGATAATAAAAGAAGCCATATAGCAGGATGATGATTCGTCCCATTTCCATGCGCTCGTAGCAGTGTCGAGTCGGCCAAAGGCCGCACCTGCAGAAAGCCAGTGCGAGGAGTCGCGCCGAATGTATTGCCGGCGAGATTTACGAGACCTGCTCGACTCGCGAAAATCTCGCGAGCTGGAGCTCAACAGCATTAGGGCGGCTCTCTCTTGGAAATTTCCTGATTACCTCCTGCGATTTACGGATCTGTTTTACCTCAAGACAGCCCGAGTGGAGACTAAGTGGAAGCTATATTCTCTGGCGCTGGTTCCCACTAGTTCTGATAACATCCGGACGCTTTCTAGGTATATAATCTTCCTTCAGTGGCCTAATTTTTTTTCTGCACCAGTTTTCCGAGCTGTGTATCTTCAGTGGAATATGTAGACTTAAGATGAAGAAACAATAGCAGTAGAACTGAGATGTGCAGCAGAAAAAGCCTTCGAATTGCCAATTAAATTGCTTAAGACCTTAATTTCTTACCTAAGCTCTCGACAGCTTAGTCTCTTTTCCTCTGTGTTCATTAAGCCGCGGGCGTATTAGAGCTTGCGCGCGCGCGCGCGCGGTTCGCCAGTAAATTCATTCGGATCGAAACTTTGCTAATGGTTCATTTTTTTTCCACAGCACACGCGGTGTAATGAAATCCCATCAGCCTGTCTCCCGCAAGTGTACTGGTATACGACAGGAAATTCGGTATGCGCGGGGTTATCGTCAAACTGAATTTCGAATTGTACAGAGAGCGGAATGCACTATATAATACTGTCGGAGGCACACATAGAGCGCATCTCGATAATTACGCCAGAATTGCGTATAGAGGAGCCATCGTATATATAGGTATATAGAGAGACAGAAGTGCATAGTGTGCAGAGCAGCTCTGTATACAGAAGCTCTCGCTTTATAGTCTTATATGCAGTGTATAGTAGTATAGGCCAACGGCGCGCTGCTATACTGCCACCCCCATCGATCGCTAGCCCGCGGGCGCTGCAAGCTCTCCCTTCCCGTCTAGCCGCAGCTCTTTGGATACCAACTGCAGAGAGAGAGAGAGAGAGAGGGCCGGGCACGATGCCAGAGCGCAGATGAAATTAACACCCCGAACCCTCAAAATTACCATGTGAAAAAGCAAGAGGGCCTGCTGCATATACGAGTCGATCTCTAAGCTGCCAACAGCCTGCGCTTTTATGTATACGTGTGAAATATAAATATAACGAGAGTAATTTTCTATGCTTACGAGATGAAAAGGCGTATATAGAAGTGTCGTTTATGCTCTTTGTCTGGATACATTATAAACATCGTTGTGTGTTCGCGGCGTATATTATACTTTTAAACGATCAATTATACCGTTAGGAGAGAATTTCACTGTCGCCTGGGCCTCGATTACGAGCGAAGCTTATCCCTCCGATGCGCGTTAAATACGCCACCGCCGCGTGCTTCTGACCGGCGGCGTTTACGACTTGCCGGATTACAGTCGAGACGAGCTGCTATACTATGATGATACTCTCTCTCTCGCTCTGGGATACGGCGATTCCGTTTAGCATCTCAAGTATTCTGTGTCTATAGAAATCCGAGAATTTAGACTATAAAGCTAATAATAAAGCTCGAAGATAAATTAAATAAAAAAGAAACATATCCGGCAAGTCGTCGAGTTTGCATTCATAACGCGCATCCTTGGCACATGCACATCCGAAGCGCGAGAATCTGACGTCGTATAAAGCAAAAAAAAAAAAAAGCATCAGAACTAGTGCCGAAAGAAAAAGAGGGAGTAGAGGAGAAGAATGAAGGAGCTTTTCTCGCGCGTGCGAAGAGACAAGCGCAAGAAGGCGATGAAAGAAGGAACGCCCGCAGCGTGAAAAAGGCAAGGAGCATCAGAGAGAGAGAGAGAGAGAGAAAAGGACGTTTCTCTCGCAGCCAAGAAAATAGTCGAGTCACACACGCACACCAGCGGCTTTCGTTTTACATCCTCTTCCATTTGGGAATTAATTATTTCCAAGGACTCGCGCGCGACTATACCATCTTTCATTCTCAGCTTCTTCTTTTCTCTCGCCGGCGCGCTCTTTTTCCGTGTCGCTCTCTCATTCTTCTTTTTTTTCTCTCTCCATTTCTCTCTGCTGCTGCTAAAAGTAAAAAATAGTTCACTGGAAAACTTGGAACCGGTGTGTATATATGTATATATAGTATATAGTAGGTAAAGTGGCACCAGCGCCGGAAATAGCTCGGATGGATAGATAAAGAGAGTCGCCCCCCCCCCTGATGCAGCTTCGCTTTTCTTCTTTCCTTTTTTTTCTTCTTTAAGCCTTTAAGCCTCTGCGATTTTTCCCTATCGGCTTTCGCGAGCGACGAGACTGGGCTATTCACTCATTCCAGCTAGTGCGCGTCAAATACATTCTATTCTACTTGAGAGAGAGAGAGAGTGGGGCGAAAGATGCTGGAGGAGTAAAGCTTCTTTCTTTTATCGCAGTCATGCTTGATGGATTTCACCGCGCCCGCGCGTGCATATATCGGGGACTTTCTACTATCTACCCTCAAAGTCGCTTATGTATATATGGCTCGGAAGATAAATTTTCTTCTTCTTTCTTTGTGCTGCATGCATAAACTCATGTATTATTATAGTATACTTATACTTTGAGTTTGAATTGTTTAAACAGGACTAATTAGACTCGTAGTTTGAATTATACCCGAATATAGCGAGGTTTGACTAGATCAACTTGTTTGTTTGTCGGGACTTTGTTATATTATACACTATAACTAAACTTTCCACTATAGTGCATCGCGAGGTGTTTGACAAAGGCAGCTTGAAGATAACGACTTTCAACAAAAATGAAATCGTGCATACAAAGAACATCCCCTACAAAGAACCGGCGAATATAATCGTATATAGAAGGCAACGTTAGCGTGCCAGATAGAGATCATCGAGGGCTGCGATTTCCAATTTCTACTAGCATTGTGTAGTAGGTGCCAACGATCGCGATAGCGGACCGCCGATTTATCGTCAGCATAAACATGACAAAAGTGTTATTTACAATACGCGTATATAGCTCTGGTATAAAATGAATATTCATGCAGGCGAAGAAATGAAACATAAAATTCTCAATATATATTATACGGAAGGAACATCAGAGATGGGGATAACAAATAAAACATAATCAAGTTACTTTCAAAGACTTATTTTATAAAAGAAAGACCATTTTTATTACATTCGTTGTTAGTGCGTACAGGTCTACACGTCGTAGTTCGTGCAGTAGTTATTTTTTTTATTATTCGCAATATTCTTTCGCGTAATAATAATAATAATAATAATAATAATAATAATAATAATAATAATAGAGACCTATATCGAGTCTCGCATTTTTTTTTCTGTACACGTTTTTGAGCCAGCAATAATAATCGCATATAGTCTCTCTCGTCGGCTGCGTTCCAATGAACGCGAGCGCGCGCGTAAGACCTTTTGTGTATAGGTATAATACCGAAATGGAATTATTTTCGTGTGTCAATTATCGAGTAGCTGTAGTAGTATCCTCTTCTTGCTGAGAATGCGATATGTACCGATATAAATCATCGTATATATATCTCACACACTTTTTGCTCGTGCGATGCTCTCTACAATATAATATATAATAACAACGTAGGTCGCGCGCCACATAATTCATGTATACGAGCGAGTAAAGGTGTATATATATACCTATATATATAATATTGTTTTCTTCATCACTTAATCTTTTATACATAATAATATATATTTATTGGCGCACGCCGCGTTATGTATAATGATAATTATGAGCTTCATCTATACATAATAATCGATGTTAAAATGCTTATACATTATAATGTGTGAGTGTGTGTTATTGCGCGTTTCCGCGCGAAAGCGGACGAGTTATCCAGATAAATCGGAGAAGAAAAGAGCTGATCAAACCTTGACTATTGTACTCCTCCTCGGAATTTAATATAAAACGAGATAGCGCGCGCGCGCTCCGATCAAATTCCTCGGATTCTGTTACTATAATATTAAATCCGCATAGTTTCCCTCTATTCGTATATTATGTATATATATATATATAGTCGAGGCGTTCAAACGGCTCTTTTCCTTTACATTATTTTTATATATATATGCGTACTTTGTTAGGGTATGAAAAAAGTTTTATTTACTTAAACGACTGCGCTGCGTCTTGGACTTAGTTGTTTGATGAAAAAACAATGTGTATTCTTTTGTATAACCAGTGTGAGATCCCTGGCAGAAAATTGAATAGATTTTTAACACATGTTAAAATGACGTTTATCTATAGAATTTCTGATAATACCTTATATTAAAAATTTTGACCAGAAATAATATGCTCAATTTTCTACCAGGAATCGTTGAACGAAATAACTCGCGCGAGGTCATGTATTCTGGTCGCCAATTATTTCTATTATAATCGAATAAAAAAATTCAATCCAAGGCAGCTGCAGACACGTCTTCGTATATCTATAATATTAAGTCTAAGCTTCGTTCTCCAAAACGTTATACTGGACGTGGCTATATATATATAAATTTTCAAAATTATTATAGCTAGTTAAAAATCTTCCCGCTCCTGTAAACCTTATACTCATAATTATACTCTTATTTACCGTATACTTCGAGTCTCTACTTTTGCACTGCAACTCTCGCTACAAGTCCTTTCAACACCGCTATAATATACGCAAACAACTCAAGGCGCGCGCACGATGTACAATGATACATTTTAAAAAATCAGTGACTGCAGTTAAATCGATATATAATATACGAGATTTCGTAAAGAAGTTTTAGTAAAGGTTACATTCGCGTTGAAAAATCCGACTCGAAACGGTATGTTATATAAAATTTCGTATTAAAAGTAGCTTGTACTCACTTACATATGTATTTCTATGGAAAATTCAGTACGTTATCTCGCGCTCATATGAGATCATAAAGAAAAACTTTTTGCCCGCCTTCGAAGACGCACGCAAATTCAACTTGTATATATTATATATACTATATACTTAATTAGCAAAACGCCCGCGTGTATATAACATACTCGGTTATACTACCAAACAAATGCTAAACTTGCGCTTCTATATATATATATATAATTATAATATACTAAAAACTCCATAATACACACTCCGCAATACTTTCGCGAGTAATAATTCATTTCTCGACTGAGATACGAGAAAATGCCATCAGCTTCGAAGCATATAAAGAAGACAGTAGTATGTATTAAGTATATATAATAGTCGGCAGAGATATCAGCGCGCGACGCGCATCGTCGTAGAGAAAAGCTGCTGATGATGTGAGGAGTAGAGCTCCGAGTCACGAGTATTACTGCTGGAGCTCGGAGTCATAGGCCAGCACTAGCAATCGTCCTGCGTCGTCGAGCTGCTCGAGTGTACAAGTGCGGCTACCCGGTCGGCTATGTCCTCGGAACCACACTGTAACAGAAAGCCAAATGTTTTCCTTAGAGACGAGTCGTCTTTCAGAACTCACAATGCTTCTCTCGAGGAGCAGCTATTATATACACCCTCACACCCCAGTAAGATAGACAGAAAGTTGATATACCGGAAGTATGTATGTGTGTGTGTGTGTTATATATACTCGATTAAAGTTACCGCGAGAGATAACGCGTCTGTATATATATAGTCTTGCCAAACTCGGCATGCATCTACTTATTACGACGCTGTAAATATGCACGCGAGCGCGAGAGTTATCTTGCCAATTTCGACAGAGTTTTCCCCCACGGCAAGTTTTAATTAATTCACGCGTTTGCAAGAGAGCCCGTGTATGTAATTACAGTTCGCTGTATATATATATATCGTCAGAGAGAACTCGATGCTTATTCTCGCGATTTTCTATACTTTGAACAGCCTATATTTATATTTATTTCACTCGCTATATAATAGCTGCAGTTTTTAAGCAAATTTTGCTGTTATATAGCGATGAAAATTCTGCTGCGATAACACGCGTTTTACACTTCGCATAATGCGTGTCTGCAGGAGTCTATAACACACCGCTCTTATAGAGGTCATATACGGTGTATACATTCAAATGAACGTCTACGACCGCGAAAACGCATCTAGCCCACACAGTAAACCTATACGATGTTTCTGTTTGCACTTTTGCTCTCGAGTTAAGCAGAGACACGTGCAAAGCTTCCAGCTACGTCTGAAAGCATAGCGATGCTGATTTCCCAACGGGTTAAGCGGCGGCCCGGGTCCATCTATAAATTTCTAGCGTCGCTTGCGTTCCTCCCATTAGGCTGTGAAAAAAAAATTTTTTACCTCGTCTCGTATTTTTATTATATATGCATTGCACTCATTTGAATATTCATGCGGCCGCGTCAGCGAGCGATTTACAGGGTTGACGAAGCTTGCGCCTCTTTTTTTTCCCGACTTTTTGGCACATGAATATGATTCGGGTAATTTATTCGTTTGGCATCACGTAATGCGGTCGCGGCGGTTATCGGTCAGTCAGTCTCTCTCTCTCTCTCTCTGTGTATGTGTGTGTTTGTGCAACAGGTGAGCTTGGGGGTGTATGTAGTTTTATGAAAATTAACTTTTGCAAAATATTGCGCGCTTCGAGATATGCAAAACGTCGAGGGACAGATTTTAAATTTTGAATAATTTCGGTGGAATATATTTGCTGTTCTTTGAATGCGCAGCTGCGTTTCAAACAGTATAGCCTCTTATCGTATAGTTATTAAAAACTTTTGAAACTGCTGCCTCGCAGCTGAGGAAACGACGTATACACAGTATAGAAGCTTTCTTAAGGAAAAATCGAAAAAAAGCTCCCCTCTGCAGAGTATTAGAGAGAAACAGCCTCCTCAGCTAGTAGGGCACGCAATCGTTCGGTCGCATCTCGCTTGCATGCTCGCGAGCCTAATTACAATTCACTTGTGAGCGCGGCATTCAACGCGACGATTGAAAAACGCAAACGCAGCTTCAGATGCGAAGGCAAAAGTCGCCCGCGCTCGGATAAGAACAACAGGCGCCGCTCGTTTGTTCAGTATATATTATTGTGACGAGGAAAACTAATACGGTTGTATGTGAATCGAACGTCGTGTTGCGGTGTGGTGTCGGTAGGATCATGCAGTTGTTGACCTATTGCTCTTTTTTTGGCACACAACCGTCTCTCTCGTGTATTCACGTAGCGTTTCAGTTTTCTTTATTGACAGTAGAATCTATGCACTTCCTGGGGACCTTCATTATAATATAGCTATAGTATAGACATGCACAGCGTACCCTTTTAGCACGTCCGAGCCTGACAGAGAGGAGAGAGGTCACGCTAGTCGATCCGCTGGTGGGTGCAAGGGACATTTTCTGTTATATCAGTGAATCTGATGAGGGAGACGCGTGTGTTTATTCGAATGTATAGTTCTCCGGGATTACATATGTTTTTGTTTATTGTAGCCGGCTAGTCTCTCTCTGGACGCTGAGGTGAGGTTCACGTGCGAGTATACACCGCTATTGGATTCGAATAATCCTCGATCGTGTGCGAGTATTGTTTGGATATAGGTACGTGTATTCTTATTGTGGTAAAGTGATGTTTACGCGAGAGCCAGTGTCCAGTTGATATTGTGTAGGCTTGCACAGAGTTTTTTGTATACGACAGATTTACTAGATACTTGAATTTTTACTCGAGTAGTTTATTACACGGACATAAATAAGCCGAGATAAGAAACAGTTGGTTTTCTTTGGATCTACGAAGGCGATTTCTGTGTTGACCAATAACCGTGTATTATTGTGTAAGTATCACAATAGGTTGTATAGGTATGTGCAAGTTATTTTTGTGGATAAATAAACGGGGCTAACGTGTAATTCTAACGAGAAAAGATCAAGTTTTCATCGGTGTGTCTATAGATTCTGTATAACTGGTAAACATCAAAAGTAGTCCACGGGCATTGTAGTACTGCTGAATCTATATTCGCATTATGATTGAGAAAGAAGAAGATTCATCTATATTTTTTTCTTTTTCAGTGTGCAATGCGCTAGCCTCATCGCCGTACCCTTGATAAAGCGGTTATTTGATTAAGTTATCAATAAAATAATTTGGTAATTTTTATAAATTAGAAATCGCATAAAATAAACAGTTGGGCGAAAACGATCATTGCGATGGAGTCAGAGAAGAGTAATAAGCGTGAAACATCTAAGGATTCTCGAACGGACGGACAGCCGGAATCACCAATTAGTAATCTTCCCGTCGAGTGCTTTATACGTATATTCTCATTGCTACCAATAGCCGACAGAGTTAGGATCCAAAGAGGTATCTATACATTTCTTTGTTGGCTTATGCTTTTTAATACTTGCGCGCATAAAACAATATTATGGAGTACTTTTTATTCGCAGTGTGCAAGCATTGGCAGGCCGTAAGTTTGAAGTCCTGGTTATCATGCAAAACTCTGACTTTCAGCGAAAAAGACTGGGGCTACAAGTACTGGTTAGGCAGAGGAATAAATATGATTGTCTTTAAAAAGGTTCTAAAATTATGCGGGCCTTACGTAACAAGCATCGACTTCTCGAATCATCATACAGATCCAGATTCCGAATTTGTAAAATTATTGAAGGCCAACAAAAATCTTTTCCTCTTAATAAAAAATCTTTGCCCAAACCTTACGTCTATTGACATCAGAGGTTTGGAGATAACTGCCGAAGGCCTCGAGTATCTGGGAAAAAGTTATTCAAATCTTACGGAGTTTGCTATTGATGGATACGAGGATCGATTCGAGGTTGAATACGAGGATAGCTCCGAAAATTTTAACAAACCTCTGTCGCTCTTGTTTCGAAATAATAAAAATCTGCGACGGGTGATATTGGACATCCCAACCGACGGTAATTGTTTGCTAAATCTAAATCCCATAGCTATCGAGGAAATCTCGGTAATGCATGGTTTGGGCGGTGAAGAGACTATTTGCAGAGTAAGTAAATAAGTACACGCAGAGTACGATTATTTCTGTGTCTTTAGTTTTATTAGAAAGCACTGACAATATTTATCTAATTTCAATGAGTATTTTTTTAACTTACAGGCTCTCAGAAGATTTATAAACATAAGTGGCTTTAGCATCAGTGATTGGTCTGATAACTTTGATTGGTATGAAGACGAGGGTGTAATGTACATGAATGAGATGTTAAAGGCGATTGGATCAAATTCTGAAAAGTTAAAAGAGCTTGATATTAGTACTATGGATTCTTCTCCTGTTGTAATACATTCTAAGAATTTTAAGTGCTTTGGCAACCTTCGGGTGCTTTCGCTTGATGGTGAAGAACTGAAGATCGACTTTAAGACTGTCACTAAATACTGCACGAAGTTGACTCGTATAATGCTGATCGGTAAATATAAAAATATAAAGCTTATAGTTTTGATTATTCTCTTGTATACACAGTCTCTAAAATCAAATTTAACTTTGCAGATCTGTCAGTGACGAATCTTCAAATGGCAAGCATTATGCAATTGCCAGAACTGCAAGAATTACGTTTATGGTATCTGGACGAAATAACGGATGCGATTTTTATCAACCACGTATCCTCTCTAAAGATATTAGATTGCTCTGGATGTTCACGACTAACAAATGTCGGCTTTCACGAATTACTAAAAAATTCAGCCGAAAGCTTGCGAAAACTCTCGGTTACAGACTGTAAAAAGGTTAATCTGAAAAGATTGATTGAGGACGCTAAGAGAGCGACAGATACTCGAAGCACCAAGTCACTTCTAAAAATCTTTTTCAGGGATAAAATTGATAAGAAACAACAGAATGCGACCAAGTTATCTGAGTACCTTGAATTAACTGAATATATTCCTAATTAATGTATAATTATATAGGTATACATGATTAATAAATAGAAGTTGTTTTTGTACTTTAAAGCATTATCAATAAGCTTAATTAAGGGTGCACCCAGGTTTATTTGTAAGAGATTATCTTGTTATTGTTATAAATAGAATTGCAACTTTTAAATCATTCATACTTAAATGATCAATGTTATGAATCAAATCTCAAAAAACTTTTAAAAAAATATAAATACCTAAACGTGCCCTCACTATCTTGTTAGTAGGGCAACATGGACGCCTTAGAACTCTGTTTATTACAAAAAAAAGAAGCTCCCGTATGATAACAGCTATATAT
>UCOJ01002217.1:0-14047 GCA_900474305.1 Cecidostiba fungosa
GAATTTTAGTTCTTTCTGCCCAATAACCGTCGCCAGACCCCAGGGTTTCTGGGCGCGATTTGCTGACAGAATCTGCCCACTGGGCAGAAAAAATCGCATATTCTGGGCAATCGGTGCTCAATTTTCTTAGAGGGAATTACCAAATCGTATTAATTCCAGTGAAATATAAGCTGAATTCAAACGTGAGTCGGCGATGAAAGGTTTTTTTGAAAAAAGCCTTCATAATACCTTACGTTTAGATAAAAAGTTACTGCAATAATGTAGGTAAATGATTCAGTACGTATACTCAGCAATGATGAAAAGTCCTGCGCGATTTCTTACGTGGTCGCGCATTTCGACAACCTATAACCAAAGCGCTGGTAATTGCAGACATTAGGCGTGTCATAAGATCGTATTACGTATGTCGCGATGAATATTTGGTAATTGTTACCAACTATTTTTTTCGGATGGAACATGCTGGTATAAGATAGAATTTGTAATAAATGCATATATATTCATTCGGTTGAAACAAATACTTCTCTCAGTGTACGCGTGATTCAATAGAGAGTGAGGCGCTCATGTGATAAAAATCGATTTGGAGGCTGGGCGTATAAAAGCTCGGTGGCGCGAGCGCGAGCTCATTCGGATGATATATAGGGATGTCCGTGCGTCACTAGGTGCGCGTCAAAAAGTATGACCGCCGCGAGCGCGCGACGTCGATATACACACGGGAGCTCGCACGGGAGTCAAAGATGCGGTATAATTTTTATTGACTACGCGCCGCCGCGCATTTTCCGAGTAAGTCGTCGTCGTAAAAAGCGAATGGATATTTTTTTTTATTTTCACCCACTGGGTTGATTCGATCTGCGTGTATATTTTAGCATGCTTGATTTTTATTATGACAGCTTTGCTGTGAACGCCAGTTAACTTGCACGATGAAGTGATGAAGTTTCCTTTTGATTTATTTTATACCTTCAGTTTTTGCTAGAGAGAATAACGTATTAATTATACACAATCAATTGAATTACAACAAGTACTCCAAATTTATTCATCGTTAAAATGAAACGCAGAGTATTTTCACAAATTTACACACAGTATAGTCGAGAGAACATTCTCCTCGTCCTCCACATGTGCGCATAACTTAATCAAGTTAAAACCCTCCGAGGCTCTCCAAAGCCGTCAAAATTCCTCATCTTCCCTCTTCCAACATATACACAGACATACACACACACACACGTCCGTTTCTCCTTTTCAGCTCCATCTCCGCATCTTCATCTTGCGGAGCGACATAACTAAAAACTCTCGAGCACTCGGCCCGGCGTGTGCACACAAGCTTTCCTTTCATTACCTCCTCCGCCTTACACACTTAATCAGCCTGTGCCTCGGGGGAGTCAAAATTTTCCCTCGTACGCAGCAGCAGCAGCAGCAGTGTAGACCCTCCTGGTGCTTAGCTCGTTGCAGCTGCACTCGACTGCGACACGCGTGTCGCACATGAAAGCGCGGATGCTTATCGCGGCGCCAGAGGCGCATAGGTGGGCTGATAAATATGCAGAGATGGCGGGAGGATCGCGACGGCTGATAGCATTGTGCGAGAGGGAGACGGTTTTTTTTGCTTTACAGAGGCCGGGGAGATTGCTTTTAAGAGGGTGGACGTGTGCAGTCTGAGTTTAAGACTCGTGTTGCGTGGGCTGAATCGACAAGGTCAAGGTAAACACGGAGATGTTTGTTTCTCAGGTGATGCGGAAGCTTGGCTTTGTCAGCGACGTGAAAGGAAACTCTGACTCATTTTGATGACGCAATGATAACACTCGTTAGAAAATCACACGCAGCAGCAGAGATTTTCAATCAAACATCACGTACGACCGGATATACTTTTCTCCCCCTCTAATACAAATCTCCTTTGGCAACGGATCCGCGCAACGGCGCAAGACATTGTCCACACCTCATCCCATCCGAAACCCGGACTAGTTAGTGTCAATCGATCGCCGTCCACTAGCCAGCAACGGCGGTAGTATAGCACGTCTCTCTCTCTCTCTCTCTCTCTCTCTCTCTCTTAACCTGCAGTTCTACTCAGGGCTACTGCGACACGGGCCGACCGAGTCGCAATTACAAGACGAGTCGAGTACGGTGGTGGTGATGCAGCTTCAGTCGTTTAATCGGCAGGACATTCGAACGCCGCTGCCGTGCGCGCGCTCTGAAACTAGAGCCAAACTAGGCGCTCGTGTAAAGAGAGGCACTAAGACGAGTCGTAACCCGATTTCGGTTTGGACTCCCGAGGGATCCGCACAGCTTGATCGGCATCGTTACGAGCGATTCGCTTCTGACGTTGATCCAATTACCTCGGATGTACATGAATGGCGGATCGAGAGAGAGACTCGGATGTCTGATCCTGCTGCAAAGAGGAAGTAGGGAAAAACACGAGGGAATGAGGTGCTACCGATGGTGATTCTGCTCAAGACAGTGGGGAAATAAGATTCGCGTTTTATTGCTCATCTCTCGGAGGAAACACTCGAATAAAAATCCCTCTTTATGCTAACTCGAGTAGCGAGATACTTTATTCAGCTTACCTTGCACTCAGACGTTAATCGATTTCGCAATGCCACAATGTACACGTCAATCGTACGTTCAGACGACCACAGAATCCACTCAATCTTTTCCTCTTAACCCAACACACCTCGTCTCAAAAAAACTCGTCCCGGTTTGTACCGCAAGTCCGATCATCAAACGCAGCCTTTTTTCTTTGATGTGTTTCCTGCGGACGTCCCTAGCAGACTTTTTCGCGCTTCCTCTTTTACATAAGTAGCCGCCGTCGGTACCTTCGCGGTTGCGGGGGCCAACTTGGAGTTTGGAACGCTCAGCGATCGGCCGTCGAGACTCGATTATCAAACCGCAGCAAATGCACCCATGCTGCTGCTGCTTTCGCCGTGTAATGGCATTATTAGTTATGGTCGACCGCCGATCACGCGCTCTCATTACCTCCTCTTATAAACTTGTCCGTCTGCGGAGCTACTTTCCGTTCTGCATCGGTGCTCGTCGCCTTGTTTATTTGACTGGCAATGAGATATCGATATGTCTGTTTTGGTCTTCGACAAGAAAAGATATGTGTTTTTACTTCAACATCCTTATTCATTATAGATCAGAAGATTAACTGTCAAAAACGAATCAAGAAAAGTGCTGTTTAAAATCGACACAGTTCGGAATTGTATATTTAGAGCTTAAATTCTACAAATGGTTAATGTACTTTTACCACCGATCCTTTTATTTCTGTGGTAGACCAATACCACCGAAGTAGAAACTAAATTATAAAAAGAAAATAAAAACCGATCAATTCCATTTTTTGTACCTTTGCATATGACACAGCTTATGTCCTCATTGTGTGTTGTTCGCTATTCTTGCCGAGATAAATTCTGATCCTTCAATAGAAACACATTTTAAAGGTGGCAAACAATGTTTCCAAATGTTGCAGTCGTCAGACGTGCGAGAATTAATACTGTGCCCTGAATTTACAAAAATGACAGCAGCAATATACGTTTTTTTATTTTATATTATATTTTTATAAACAACTATATCTATTCAAAAGATGTTCGTGAAATCAGCAGCTAATTAGCCGGTGAGCTTTTTTGACTGCGCGATCAGCAGGACAAAGGCACGAGAAGCACGTGGTTCTTTCTTGCCCTGCTCGCTGCATAATTAAAGCTGCCGCTCGCTTTTAAGTATTTTGCTTTCAAGTGAGACGCTTTTCAATGGGTTATTCAGGGAGAAAGCTCTCGCGCGGTTATTTAAAAATTGTTCTGCTAATTTAGAAAGTGGACGGGAATTTCGCGTTTTCATTCTGTTTCTAGTTTAGGTTCGACATTGTTCGGTTTCTGCAATGGAACGGCGAACTCGAGAGTATAAGAGCCGTGGATTTTTTTAAGCTTCACAATGAGTTAGTGGTGTGCGAGCGTATACGGAATCAGTCATTGATAAACACCAAGCTGTAATACAGTTTTGGACTTGCCTTTTCCCCACAGCTTGAACTTCCCAGCTCTCTAATAGTTTCTGGCTAACGAAGACAGGTGGCGCATAGGCAATTTCTTGTTTCTCTCATCTGAATATCCGCCTATATAAAATATTATTCATATCTCAATTAACGTTTACTCGAATTGTTCCGTTCTAAAATTCAGTTAATCATTACGGAGAAACATTTTCCAGTGATTTGAATAGCTGAACTTTTCCCAGCAAAAAGTAGTAGCGAAAAAGAGAGGCAAAGTCAGGGGAAAGTAAAAAAAACCTCGACAAATCACCATAAACCAGCTCGCCTATTGAACCTCACTCGAAGCCACAACTCTGCGAAACGATGAAGACGTTAACATTCTTGCGCGGTGCGAGAAAATATTTTTACACGCGCACAGGCCACACAAGCGTCGCGAGAAGACGACGAAATAAGTCACAGTCGAGCGAATCCTGTATGCTAACGGGGAAAAGCGTACGGCTAGGAAGAAGTCGAGCAAAAAAGTCTCAGTAGTAGCAACATGCAGAAGAGGAAGAAATAAAAAAGCAAAGTGGGAGAACAGTTCGCGGCTGTGTGGCAAGAAGGAAATGTCGGGGGAAGAAAAGGAAAAATCGAGAGGTAGTAGTAACGGCCGCCGGATGGAAAGTTTGACGATAAACTTTCAAGGTTCAAAGGGGAAACCGAGGTTCGCCTCCTCTTCGCGGCTGCGGGACTTTTTAATCTGCGCGCGCGGTCGCTCGTCGATCTGGAACGTCGGCGCGCAGAAAAGTAGGACTGAAGTTTACGAGAGGGTTTCGGAAGAGGTATATGAGCGAACTCAGGTAATTCGGATATTAGCGATGAGTGACTTTGGCCGTGTGTTGGTGAGGATTTCTGCCTGATTTCTGACGTTTCTGTGTCACGTTGGTTGTATATTTTTAGAAAGCAGTAGAGCCAGATACACGAGATACAAGTATGGATGTTATCGGCGAAAAAGTGAAGAAGAAACTAGAGCCTCGTCTGATGAGTGTGAGAGAAAAAACTTGCACATCCAGGCCAACACTTTCTTCCCATATTTTCCACTCATCGATTCACGCATTCAGTTCATAACAAAAATTACTAGGTCGCGTATGTACGATTTAAGATATCTCACTATAACCACCTTGAAACTGTTGTTGATTCAAAGCACCACGTTATACAAATCCCATAAACCGAACCCCGAAATTCTAACAACTGCTTGGAATCCCCGAAAAGCTGGCACAGCCACAAAAGTCCCATCCTCCAATTACCTCATGAACAACACAACAACAACAACAACAGCAGCAGCAGCAATCTCCAACAACAAACAAGCCGCCACAAGCTCGATAACAATTCAGCCTCGAGGGCCTGCGCGGCACCCGTACGTCTGCACAATATCATCGTCAAGATGCTGCTGCAGCATCGGCTGCCTTCTCGAAACTAAGTTGGCCATAAGGGGTGGTGGTCAGCTCCTATAGCGGGTATTAATGTCCCGATAACAAACTTGGACGGTGAAACGCGAGCTTCTGCAGGCTTGTGTATCGCGGAACGAGCCGGCCAGTTCGGACGAAGGCAACGGCGAAAAGAGCCTCGCGAACCACTTGTGGAGGGTATTGTCGATGTGCATGCAAAGGTCCTTGCGCCCTGGAGTTTCGCTCGTGTAGATCGAGCCCCTGAGGGAGAGACGGGTTTCTATTGATTGCGTGTCATCGAGAATATTAATATCGAGAAAGCTTCGGGTCGATCGACATAGCCATGCTTCTAGCTGCAATATTAAATGTTTTTATTCAACGCCTAATAATCGCCAAACAGTGGCATTTAATACAGCCTCGACACTTGAATAACCCATAGGGAAAAATATGAAAAGTCGTTGCCGCCTCGCTCGCTGTTTGTCGAGATTTCGAAATGCCCAATTAAATGATCCCTGGGCTTTGCGGCGTCGGCCGAGCATGAAGCTCTCTCTCCCTCTCTCGCGACTGGCGAGATGAAAGTGTACGCGCGCGAAGAGAAATGAGAGTCTGGTGGGAGACGACGAGCGCGGGAGAATATTAAAAGAGTTTAAGTAGCCCGAGTGGAAGCGCCGACGCCGAGTGGCAAGTGGTATCAAGACCGTGAAGATAATGAGAGGGAAAGTGAGGAATGAAAGGGAGTTTAATCAAAACTCAACGGCCATCACTGATGTGTACAGCTCGCAATTATTTATATCTGTAAATCGTACATTTTACTAAAATCATATTATGCTCGACGTAAGGTATCGAATCTTCTCTGACATAAAACTGAGCTATTTCAAACTTATTAAGGAATTTGCATTCTATACTTAAGCGTCATCGAAATTCTCGATTTGATTTTCGTCGAGAGTGTGTATTAAACGACAGCCTGATAAACTAACAAATCTTCGACTTAATTCCAACCGCGGATATCGCGTAGCGCAAGCTCGGCACAACGCTTAACCCTCGAAATCCCTTTCAATCTAAAACGAGCAGGAGAAAGTAAAGGATCGTAGAGCTCGGCAAGAAAAACAGACCGAGTCCAAAGAAATGAGTGGCGGGTTCTTTGAATATTGCGGGCCACGGCTCGGACTGCTTGAGTAGCGGAGCTTTGAAGAAAAGCTTCTCCGGTCGCTTCAAAGAGCCTTCGAAATTATGACGTCTTTCGTTCGCGTCTTTACTCCCGTGGGAGTCCCGTCGACTATATTTACGATGAATGAAAGACCCTTCATTCATTTCTCCCTTCCTTCCATCCCTTCGACAAGTGTGGATAATGACTCGAGATAGCCGCGCTACTGTGAAAATTGATTTGCCTTTGCGCCTTGACTTTGCTTATAAAGAGAATCGCGAATAAACTCTGTAAGCTCCTTTCTTGTTTACGAGATCGACTTGTGCGTTTATAATGATGAAACTCAAATAGAATTCATTTTTCTGTTGCAGGTACGTGTACCAATTTTAAGATTGAGTTCAGAGCAGACCACAGTTCGCCCCGTAAGTACGAAACAATTCGCTGAGCGGAGGTAACGTAAACAAAAACTTTAACGAGCCGGATAGTTAGGAAAGTAAAAGGGGGGAAAAAAAAATTGTCGGAGTAACACCGTAAACTCCGAGAATAAGAAGACAGTTTCGTAAAAGACTTAGACTTTACCTAACTAGCTTTCGAGACGCAATAAAAAGCGTTTCGCGAACTACTATAGAAAAGTTCCTCCGATGGAGAGGATAATTTAATTAGAGAACTAATTAAGAGGCTACTGGTGTTTTAATAGAGCATTTGAGCTCTCGTTTCATTTTCAAATAGTATATAAATTTTCTTGGCGTTAATAGAAAAATACAGCGACCCAAATACTTTGCATATTGGTCTCATCGATCGGAAAGTGTAGTATTCATTCACGCAGCAGAAACGGGGTTTGCACAAGAAGCCCAACCTACTCGTAGCAAAAAATAAATAAAACCTGCTTTCGTATTGTCGTCGTCGTTGGCGTCTCGTATATATATTCTACGTGCGCGTGACGTCTGAGGAAAGTCGACACCAGGTGTTTCTCATTGATATCTCGCGCGTAAGACTCGCGTGATTCTTTGGCCCCGTTTCGCGCCATTGCCGGTCTCGATACTTTTTTTCGCGTCCGCACGAACCGCCTCCTCATGAATACGAATTCGCGCAAAAATCCGGCTGGGCTTTTACTACTGAAAGCGTCGCCGGAAATAAATCAAACGTCGTTCGACGTGCTATAGCAAAGCGAGTGAATCAATATAATGTATACCTATCGTTTTTGCTATCGTCTAACTATAGCTCGGTTGTCAGGGTCAAGTGTGATCTGAACTTTTTTTAATTTTAAATCTGTAGTATGACACCTCGTCATTGGAATATTTTAAGGTTTATCCGTGTCGTAAGCAGTTATTTCTGGTACCGTGAAGTCAGAACCCGAAAATAGCGAGGGTGAAAGCACGGTACCAAAAAGGACTACTTACGACAAGGATAAGCGTGTCTTAAATACGGATTTAAATCACGCGCAGTGCTATAAATTCAATTTTACTCTTGAAATCAAATCAAAATTAATGATGTTGTAATTAACACATCCGGCATGAGACGTGCATAAATATAAATAAATTAATTAATAAATTAGGCGTGTAATTAATTTCAAGTATCGGTTACCTAAAGCGTTTTCAAATCAAGTGACATTTATAGTCATACGATGAACAAAACTGATTATTACTTAATATATATCAACTCAGAACAAAATCACAGACCTGAAAACTTTCCGTAGGTTAAAGGGTTACCTAATCCCGCGCAGTATCACATTCCGCGGGAAAATGGTTGCGATCGCGATGTGTTTTAGTGCGTGTCGCTGAGCGAAAGCGAGAGAGAGAGAGAGAGATTGGAAAATCGATAAGGCAGTTTGCAGCGCCAGACTCGTCGTCTGATTTTCCGGTTTAATCGTTCCATGGCCGAGAGAAGCAAGGCCGATCGTTTTATGGCTTTCGCGCATTACTGCGTGGTTCCGGAGGGACACGTGTGCGTGTGGTCGTCCAGAGACTGGGAGATTTCACGTGTCGGTCATTACGATTCTTTCTCGTTACTTTCGCCCTTTCTCTCTCTTTTCCTGTTAACCTAGTTGTTATCTAATTCAGCCGAAAATCCACTCGACATATAGCTAGGATAAGCTAGAAGTGTGCGGAACAGATTTTTTTCTTCACAAAGCCAATCTTGTCCCTATCTAGCCTCTAATTCCGGTAGTCCAAGACGTCGTATCTATACTTTATATATAGCTGCATCCTTACCGAGACGAAGCGCAGGCGCAACCCTGTCCCTCTTAAAACGGCTGTACGCTCGTGCGCCGGCGTAAATCACCGGCCATCCCCGGGATTAAAACATCCGGAGACTCGCATTTGTTCGCAGTCGAAACTTTGCCGGCTCTCGGGCAAATTGCTCCCTCTCTCTCTTCCGGACTCTGAAAAAGTTCTAATGGATCGCGAGCAGCAGCCGAAGGAGAAAGCGAAAGAGTCGCGACGCGATTTTTTCGCCCTGCAGCTCCCGGGGGACACGCGAACGGATGCGACAAATCGTCCCCTCACCAATTTTATTTTCAGAGATTGGAGCAGTTATGTGTAATATAGGCCCTGAAGCGTTGGTCAATTGTAGATAGGCGTCGAGTTTAAACACTTTATTTTCATAATATCTGTATAGCTATACCGAAAAGCGAAAAAATGCTTCGCACGAACAAAGAGCTCGCTGGTATAATAACTTATTCCTCCGATCATTCAAACGCACGCGTCCAGCTTATAGGCGAATATATATGACTCGCGAAAGACTTCAGCCAAGATAAACCCCGAAGAATAAGAAGAAGGGCCAAAAAGCAAAACGGCCACGGATTTCCGGCTGCGCTACCGATAAATCAGATTTATGCCTCCGACATTTGTTTCCCACTTTCAGGCATCGACAGGTCCCATGAAACCGAGAACCAGTCTCATCCCCCTTATAAATACAGCGTTATTGCGCTTTTTATGTCCCTGGAGAGCTGGCTACGTGTCCTCTCGCGCTGCGGATTTTACGCGAGTTCGTGTCCGTCCTTACGTATTCAGGAGTCGCCTGCGTTAAGCACACCGGCGTAGGTGTACGCATAAAAGAGGATATTGTTTTTGAATTTCGCGAGGGTGAGGATTACTAGATTTATTCAACTTTGCGGTATACGGGTATGCTGCACGAAATGATCAGTATGAGCAAATTCGATGTCGATTCATACCAGTATTATTTTCAATATTTGTTAAATGACGAAGGTTGAAAAATACTATACAATTATTAACATAAATCACGCATCATCGTCGCACTTTCAATTTCGTTACATTTGATATTTATCCAAATGACTCGTTGCTTAGATAAACAGCAGACTAATGCTCTGTTTTTAATTCAGCAAATATGTTTAATTCGAGTGATATGCTCGTTTGCGCTGACGTAAGTTCGCACGGCGAAACTTTAAAAAAACCATCATTACGTCTTCCTGCGCAAAGTGCACGGCTGCGTTTCTCATAAGCCATTTTCACCGACAAAGCCAACAATAAGAATATAAGCAGAAGAACAACACAAGATGCTCTCGGATAGCGAAGGGCAAGGTTCGCAGCAGCAGCAGCAGACTGATTATTGCGAGTGCAAACACCTCGCGTCCGCTCTCTCGTGCAAGGTCTCTGCAGAAATGACACAAGTGCAGGGCGCGTCGACCTTCCACCTCCGCCGCGCGCAATTATTACGCGAGATGGCGCGACAAAGTATATACTCGCGCGCTCGCGAATAAGGCGCCCATGGGAAATGGGAACGAAGCAGCGGCAAAGAGAGAGTCGTTTGCGGAATTATTAAGGGAAGTGATGATGTAAGCGCTTGTTAGCTATGGTGCGCTGATAAGCACAGAGTCGAGTCGTGCGATTTATCTTAATGAGACAGTTCTTTGGGCTTTTGCTTCAGGATGAAGCTGGTGCAGGGCTGTATACGCACATGAGGCGATAGTTCGATAAATACATTATACACCGAGATTTTCAAATCGACTAATATACAGTAGTACAATATACCTGAATTTCAAAGAGACACGGCACACCTTCGACAGTACGACAACTTTCCTCTCACAGCTACCACCCTGTCATTCCCTAATAAAATGTGCGATAACGAAGTTCCCTAATTACACGACGATTGCGCGTCGAAAGCGGAAGGAACGACTGTCTCGCTCTCGTGTAATATGCATTAATAGGCTTTTCTGCGAATAAGACTTTCAGTCGCGGCAAAAGCAATGTGTTGACAGTAGACCGAGAAATTCTCTGTCTCTCGCTCTCTCTGATGAGGGAGAGAACCGGCAAAATAAGCGCTAAAGTGCGTGACTGAGACCAGGGCTTTCTTTGAGACTCCTTTTGCGCGGTGTGTCGCATGTGTGCGTGTTTGCGAGCGCGGTATGAAATTGCAGTTTGTGAAGGGCTTGATGCTTGTCTTTTCGCTGCTATAACGCTTCGCCCCTTTTTTCTGGGAACGTTGATAGGATATATATGGCTGTTTCCATGCCGTGTTTACCTTTGGGCACGAGCTCTCATTTGCCACATAGTCATATATTTGATTTATAATCATAGTTGGTAATTATAGACTATATTTGGTTTCGATATCGTATAAACATAGTTAATATCGCTAAAATTATTTATCCCAAATGTCGAGTTTGGCCTCGAGTGAATGTAAACACAGCTGTGACGCAAGAGTCGAAGAGAAAAAATGTCCGGCAGGAAAGAATAGAAACGAGCGCAAAACACAGAGCTTATAAATATATACTCCCACTTTAGACCTTGGATAATTAAACGGTGTATACGTACAGCCGTTCCGCGAGCTCTGCACACGTGATACACAGCTCGCCCTTTAGCAGCTTGCGAAATTAGCCGGCGCGTGAGAAACGACGCGACGCCGGAAACGCATCGCACTTCTGCTTGCTCCCTCTTCTATACACTGACACGTTCGTTAACGGCGATGAGGAGAGTTTCTTCGTGTGTAGTATATGTAGTGTACTTAGGTGTCGTTTTTTCCGCGAGGACTGTTGATTTAGGATCTACATGTAGGTTACACTGAGGCTAACAGTTCATGCCGTACAATCATTTGAGGAGCAGTATTAAATCGAATCGTGTCAACGAGAGCGAAAAAATCTCCCCGCGTCTCCATTAAATAAAAACAAATGTAACCAAACAGAGAGACTCTCGAGCCGTCGCATCGCTGGAGAAAAAAATAATTGCCGCTCGCGCCTCCTCGTTGTTATACGTATGCACACATCGCGAAAAAAACGAGAGGAGAGCGGGTAGAGTGCGTGCGTGCGCGAAAATGGAAAAACCGCGGGTCGTAAACCTTCACGAGGGCGGTTCGACAAACTCTCTCTCTCTCTCTCTCCCGCGTGCAGTACTCGAAACGTGTACATATACGAACGCTATAAAGCTCGCGCTTCGTTATTAACTTGGATCGCGTGCTCAAGATATGTAAATGGCATCGCGCGAGTAGAGAGCGGGTATATATACATACGTTCGCTCCATGCGTGTATGTGTAAATATACCGCGAGGAGGAGGAGGAGGAGGAGAGGAAGTTGGAGAGCCGCGAACGTGAGAAGGAGGATATTACGATGGCGAGAAAGCTCGTTACGCCAGCGAGTGCGACGCGTTTCTTCTTTCTTATTACGGAATAGGCGCTGGAAATTGCCTGTAAATGGCGAGAAACGCCGAGTATAGTCTGTGGGGGGCTGATGGAAGGGCTGTAATTGACAGGGTTCTTCGGACAGTTTCATGGCTCGATTGATGGGAACGCGAGCGAACGAGTTATTGTTCAACTGATAGGGGGATATTGCAGACGTTATTGTTGCTAATGTGTACGTCCACAGATTTTATTGAAATTAGATTACACTATACTATGTTATTTATAACGGATTATATGCGAGAATGTATACCTGAATAAAAATATTGTTTGTTTCGCTTTCTCCGTAACAATATTGCGCGAACGTTATTCATTCTCGTCGAAGTTTATCCTCCATTTTTGCAGCGTAGAAAAAAGGAGAATATCGAAAGAGAGAAAACGTGATAAATGTACTCGAAAAAATCCGTAGATCCTTTTTTTGCAAAGATCGAATAAAGGGTAAAAGCGCGACTGGAATAACGGTCGTATATCTCGGAAAATTTGTGCACAGTTTAACTTTGTCGATAAATCGTGAACGTATCTTATCGACATCCGTTATGGAGGCCGGAGAGAAAATGAGAACTCAAACAAATTGCTTCGTCGTTTCACACTCTGTTTGGATTATTTAGTGCAGAGCTTTTTATTCGACTTTCAGCGTTGCATTGCTCTTACTCGGATTTTATCGTGGAATCTCCATAGAAACAACTCCACCAAGAACTCAAACTGTAAACCGCGCAGTAGACAAATTTCCCTGGGAAAAAATCCTCCATATACCGGGCGCAACAATAACTCCTGTGAAAAGCGCGTAAATCTCGGCATCACGTTAAACCAGCGCGAAAAAAGCCCTGACTACAAAAAAAAAAAAAAAACAAAAAAAACTGGGATTTCGTTCTTCGAAAAGCTCCTCTTTCATGCGCACATTTGAAAGCTGATAACCTCATATATAAAAATCCGGCGCGCGCCTCATATAACAAAAACGAGCGGCGTGAACTATAAAGCCTCTTCCTCTCTGCGTGTTCATGCGTATACATATATATCGTCGGTTTCGTGGCTGCGTCATGTACCGCTATATACGTGCTTTTTCGCCTCGCGAGTTTGTCGAGCTTTACGAGAGGCCGCGTTTTTCCATTTCCAGCATCACGAGGCCGAAATTTGTGTCGTCTGACGTACGATTCGTTCGATGGAGATTGATGCAGTTTGCGCTCTCTCTCTCTCTCTCTCTCTCTCTCTCTCTCTCTCTCTCTCTCGACTATGTGCTAGACTGCGCTGCTGGGGCTTTTCGTTCTACGTGGGATTAATTTATGATCGACGTGTTTGCAAGCGTAGAGGGTATCTGCGTAAGCGACTGGATTTGTGCATGGATGTTGGCTTCGACTGAATTAAAGGGTCGTGGATCGTTGTAGATCGGATGTCGTGATAAGCTTTGTGGCATTTTTAATAGCGTACGAGAGTGTTAACTGATCTTGTTGTTTTTAATTCTGTCGAGATTTGAAGGGTTTAACGAATGGATGTTTTTTCACTTACTTCAAGAAACCTTGAATTAAAATTAATATTGTATATGTTTTATTTTTTACGATCTCTTTGCTCTAGTCAATATGACTTCGTACCATTTATATAGAGTTCTTACTAAATAAATAAATTTTATCTAATCTAATTGTAGCTAACATTTCGTCTAATATGAAAGCTCATCAGCAAAGTATTACCTGCATTTACATGTTCAATTACCGAGATATGATTTTTTTAAATCACGTTTTCACATATTCGCTGTGTGCGAAGCATGACGCGCCGCCTGGTGGGCCAATTTCGCAATAAAATAAGATTACGTGCACTGGCTTAACATAGCGTTCATTCTTAAATGTTTTTTTACGAATTCAGAAACATCTGAATGAGTATATAAACACGTGTGGTGATCTTAAC
>UCOJ01002218.1:0-14028 GCA_900474305.1 Cecidostiba fungosa
CTGTACTATATAACAAACAAATGTACATTAGATGAAATAATAACTTATAGTTGCCAACATTTTACCTTGTAAAAGGTATATAATATATATTTTTATATCTATTTTTCATAAACGCATCATAGGAAATTCGGCAATTCAAAGTAAATCGTACCCGGCATAACCGTTTTTAAAATAATCGAATTTTTTGTTTTTAATTTTTGACTTTAATACTTCTAGAGTTATTTTTTATACATCCACAGTGGCCTTTTGAAGTCAAAGAGATCTTTTCTGCATTTCGAGTTCGTATTATACTTTTAGTTACTCCCGGTATTCTCCTGCAGTCGCCTTATACCTTCAGAGTTATTTTTGACACTCCCACAGTCTCTTTTCAAACTCCCTGAGGTGCATTTTATTATAATATAGTTGTATTCCACACATCCACGGCCACCTTTTAAACTCTCACAATTCTATTCTATACTTTAAAAGACTTTTCTAATTTCACAGTAGCCTTTAATACTGTGTTCTTCTTTACGGATTATGTATTTTAAAAGTAAGTAAATCTACTGCGGAAGAGAGAAGAAAATTGTCATATGCCGCTTTTACTCTCAT
The DNA here is from genome assembly GCA_900474305.1 of Cecidostiba fungosa. Lineage (NCBI taxonomy): Eukaryota > Metazoa > Arthropoda > Insecta > Hymenoptera > Pteromalidae > Cecidostiba > Cecidostiba fungosa. Next base: position 589 of record UCOJ01002218.1, read on the forward strand.
ACAAAATTCTTTAACCCATTTTTATGACAGCGTTATTTAACAGTAACTGTGAATATAGCGTATTGCACATTTTATTGGATATCTGAAGCGTTGCTGCAATCGAAAATTCGGTTTTCGAATCGGAACATCTATGGCGAACAAGGGGAAAGAAACTGTCAAGTCTCGATAAAAAATTGTTTTTTGATAAATAATCGAGTCAAAATCGCATTTCCCGCTATTTTTCCCTCTTTTTGGAACGTAAGAACATCATTGTAAAACAAGAATCACAACTCTAACTGTTTCCTGCGAGGCGCATTTGATTTTGACTACTTTTCCTGAATATTCCCACTGTGCGCCGTCACGGGCACTACAGCGCGCATCACCGCGCCGTTAGTTCCCCGCCCGACCGCTAGGCGGCGACGCCACCAGTTTGCTTACCTACTAGAGAGGTTGCAACCTGGAGGTCTTATAAGGGAGCCGGGTTGAGCGTCCGGCATCTCATCCCCACTCATCAATCTGTCTGTCTGGGTGTCTCGAAGGATGGATCGGTCCGATCGTTGTTTTGGACGTGGGCTTGCAGCCACCACAGATAAATATCCTTGAATCTCTTCAACAGTAGCACGTTTTCTGATAATGTTATTGTCGATCCCGCACACGGGTCCGCGACCTCACTAGCCTCTATTATTTGCTTGCGCGAAAGCTGAGCTCTCCACTTCGTGGCCATCGCGTCGGTTGCCGTACGTGTACTGACACCCCCCCCACCCCAGCCTGCATAATTACTTATTTTAGTATAAAAAAAATACTACTCGACTTATTTTTAATAGCGCATTACGATTTGTAATTGCACACCCTCCAATTTTTTATAAAAAATAAAAAATAAATTTATGGTTTTTACTAGTATTGCAATATCGATATCTCCGTAAATAAAGCTTCTTTAGAATTGCACAGGGTGCCAATAAATTGCACATACTTCGATTATAATTGCACAATAACGTATTGTTATTGCACATACTTATTTAGTTGTAAAATCAACGATTTAGTATATCGCCGACGGTTACCTCCAAATTATACGTGCGTGGTATAGAGCGGCGCGCGCATGCACATACGTGCTCACGGCGGATTGCGCAAAGATTCAAAAATGTTTAAATCATTTTGTATATTCCTGTTAAAAAAATACTTGAACATTTGTTCATCAGGGTGTCAATGTTAATCGTAATTGTGATCGTCCTTTTTTAATTTAACGTTTGCTACACGACCTAAGGTGCAGCATCATGCTTTTAACATACAACATTTTTGTAAATTAAATGTTTAAATTGTGCAAACTAAATCTGTGATATGCGTTATTAAAACACTAAAGAAAAACAATCATACGTTAAGTAGACTGCATTCGCAATACCACAATTCTGATCAATGTTGTAATTGATTCATATATGTAAATTTGAATCAGCGAAGTTGCGTCAGCACATATATAACCTATGTATGTCTAGATTACTGTACTCTTGGTAAATGTAATCTAAATCAATGAGGAATTATTATCAGCGGTGCAATTTTACAAATCATACATTTAGTGTAAAAATAAAAAGTTTTTTAATAAGACGATCCCTCATAACACAGCGATTTGCGTTGCGTATATTAGTTGATAAATTTGATAATAAGATTAGAACAATTGAATGAAGCGTTTACTTAGTTGTATATAACTAAATCTGTGAGATTCGTTTTAGATTAACTAAGAAAAATAATCATACATTAAGTAGACTGCATTTTTTAATACCACAATCCTAATTAAACTTGTGATTGTTCCGCATACAGTCGTTCAATATCGGCATGCATCCCCGCGCGTCAAAAGTTATCTAGATTACTGTACTCTTGCTATAAATGTAATCTAAATCAATGAGGAATTATTATCAGAGGTGCAATTTTACAAATCATACATTTAGTGTAAAAATAAAAAGTTTTTAATAAGAAGATCCCTCATGACACAGCGCTTTGCGTTGCGTATAGCTGGTAAATTTGATAATTAGATTAGAACAATTGAATGAAGCGTTTACTTAGTTGTATACCAAATCAAGCTAACTAAATCTGTGAGATTCGTTTTAGATTAAATAAAGAAAAATAATCATACATTAAGTAGACTGCATTTTTTAATACCACAATCCTAATTAACCTTGTGATTGTTCCGCATACAGTCGTTCAATATCGGCATACATCCCCGCGCGTCAAAAGTTATCTAGATTACTGTACTCTTGCTATAAATGTAATCTAAATCAATGAGAAATTTGCATTAACCGTCAAATTACATGATTCATATATTTAGTTCAATGAAATATTTTAAAAACTTGCCTATTATTACACACCATGTCAATAAAAATAATGATATAGATATTTAGATTTTTCATACAAAGAATTTTGTTACTGATAAGTAGGCGAAGATTAATAGGCAGATGTTTTCACATTTAGTTGCTTACAAAAATATTATTACAATTTTTTACATGCGCAGTATATGCCTCCATGGGTTCGGATTGGATTTGAACTGCTACGATCAAGAAAGATTATTATAGGGATGGGATAATTGATAGATATATCTTTAACTGAGAAGCCCTTTATGAAGACTATTTGTTAATATTTTTCTAAATATAAAAATCAATTATTGAATTTGTTATTTATACAAGATCAAACTAATAAAATAACATTTTCAAATATAATCTCACACCTGTTCATCTGTTAGTTCACTTACACATTCTTAGTATACCAGATTTCTTTCATGCATTTGTGATTTTTCATGGTCGTCTAAGAGTTCTATTGAATTAAAATTAAGTATACAAATTATACATATATAATATTGTAATATTGTTAATAAATAAAATAAGTAACAAATATAATATATTATTAAAATTTTTATTCGGTTAAGTGAAATTCATATAATATGGAAATAAATAATTTGTTTGTTTGAAATGCTTGTATAACGAAGTATTTTTTATGTTTTGTTTGTTTTTCATTTACAATGTGAACAGTTTACGATATTGGCAAAAATAATAAAGCATTTATTTGGATACTGCCGCAACTTACTGAAAACTGAAACATTTTATCTGTAAAAAATAACGAGAGATTTTTGCTATTATATAAATACGATGAGTAAATACGAATTTCACGCTGATTGATGAAGCCACAGCTGTACATTTTTGTACATATATAATACAAGCCCTGATACAAGCATTCGACATTTGCCGAACAGAAACGACAACGGTGGAATACCTGCACGTGGCGCAAATTACGTATGGGATCCTTCTAATTCGACGCTAGTCGAGCTTTACCCGCAAGTGTGCTTGCCTATGCCAATAAACAGATTAGCGGTACTCTAATGTCAAGTGCGTATATATCTATATACAGCCACCTTTACTACTAAGTTTTTGTAGAGCTGAAAAATAAACAAACTATATAATAACTGCTATAAAATATTTTGACAATATTTAAAGTGTAGTAGTAGCTATACATACTTTCATAAAATATAGGTTCAAGGTCGTTAAAAAACATTTTGTTTCCAAGTTCTTTTTGAAAATTGATACTATTTATTTTTAATAAATTATTGATTTCCTTCACTTTCTGTTTGATTAAGTATCTCTTAGACATCAATAAATCCAACGATGAATAATAATTTTCTTTTAAAATGTCATTGTCATATATACTTTCCAAAATAATTTGTTTGGTTTCATGACAAATCCTGATTGTTCCAGTCATAAACTTCTTCAAAGCACTATTATTCTTCGAAACCAAATTTAAAATAATCAATTTTTTAAATAATTCAATCTGTAGGCTTGTACCTGTAATTAATTTGGAATTATTAAATATTTAGAATATTTTTCAAAATTTTGAATACGTATGTAAATGTTTTTAATACTCAACCTTTTGCTTTAAAAAATTCAAGCACATCTTCATCAGATATTTTGTCAAAACTAATAACTGCAAAACATGTTAAAATGATAATTTAAATTTAGTTTTTCTTTTTCATATAAACTTGTTTCTCTATTCATAAAATCCATTGAAATTTACCTGATCTTTTACGCATCTTCCTTTTCATAGAGTTTTTATTTTTATTGTTTGTTACATCTGGTATTAGTAATTTATCTTGATTTGTTTCATTATTAGTATATTTACTAATCTGGTCTCCATTATTTCCTTTTGGTGTAATTGTTGATTCAGCATCGAATCTATTTATAATGAAATCCAACATTTTTCTACTGGTAATTCCAATACTTTTTTCTCTTGACGTAAATCCGTAAAAGTCTTCTTTATCTAGATTATTCTCATCGAAGGAACTATTGAAGATTATTGTATTGACTTCATTGCAAATCTCCTTTCGATTGAACCACAAAGTATTGGTCAGTTTTCTCAATAAAGATGGTTCAATATCTTTATCTTCTGTAATTCTATACATCTGACGCAGTATGTTATATTTTGTAGGTAGAGCAAGTTGGTAATTAGGATCTGTTACAAATTTGTTAATGTCCACTCGTATACTTAACATACTCATAGATATGATAAGTTCTTTTTTGTAGTCAAGCCATTCTTGTAAGCTAGGAGCATTAATTACTTTCAAGTGACTATTAAAATCTGAAACAAATAAAAAGTAGTTTTTATAACATATCTTTTTTATTAAAAAGTGTGTAAATTTGAACTTTACGTACTTGAAAGGTCTTTAATAATAGTTTCATAATAGCACTGCAAAAAAAAAGAACTTTTTCTTTATGAGATCTTCTATGACCATATTTTGGAAAAATTGCTGTACTCAAGTGTTGTAATTGCTCAGTAGAAAGACTAGCGTATGTTTTTTCATTGATTACTATATTATTTGTATCCAAAAACTGAAGTAACTTTAAGTACAGGTCATTTTGCCAGGCTATGCCTTGTCTTCGTTTGTACATATCCATTTGCCGTTTTGTACTTGATTTTGTACGTCTTTTTCCCTGAAATCAAAATTTTAGATTTCTTTTTATTCTTATAAATATTTACTTTATAAATTTGAGGTTAAGTTAAGACAAACGAATACTAGGTACGACTATAACATATCTATTCTAAAGTGAGAAAAACTTTTCTCAATTTAGAATAGATATGTTATGACCACTTAATTTACCATAAATTTAATTTATAACCTTTTTTCTAACGTGTTAAACGTTTAATCTTTAATATGTTAGTGTTTCTTGTTGTTTCGTCTGCTAGTTTATATACTTAAAAAAACTAATAATTAAACTATTGCTTTCAAGTATTTAATCAAAACAATAAAATAATAATTTTTGGAACAGAAAATTAATTAAAAATTTATATATAATTGTCTTACGATATTCCCGCCTAAAAAGTTGTATTCTTGAGACTGTTCTCATGATTAATTTTTTGTCCACCAATCACAGCTTAACTCTGAAATGTGACGTCGATCGCCGCGATTATCCCGCGAATTTGAATTCCGCGAATCAGTCCTATCTGAATCTGTCAAAACAATGAAAGTGTAGAATCTTATTAGTACGTGAATATATGATTTAATTTTTGAATTTATATAGAAATATAATAGCAAAATGGTTGGTCCTCAACCAAAAGCTCAACCAGATGAAATATTACAAAAACTTTTATTGCAAGAAATTTTTAATGATAAAGATGTATTAATAAGTAGGAATAATGTGGTTTGGAAGGATGTTTGTGAAACCTTAGACAATGTAATAAAGCCAGTAAATTTGTACTTGATGGTAAAGCAAGACAGACACAATCTCTTAGCATATTATAGACGTTCTAAGCATATTGACAAAGATGAATTTGTTGACAACGAAGAGGACAATGAAGAGGAAAGCTCAGATTACTGTTCTACGGATTCAGACAGTGAAAAAAGTGCCAAAAAAGCGCAGGATTAATGGTAGAAACAAAATTAAATTTAATATTGAATTAACAGCTGAGCAGTGGTCAGAAATAAGTTTGATAAAAAAGGTTTATAAAGATGGTCGAGAAGGTCAAGTTCTTCAACCAGGTTGGGCAGACATGATTGGTCAAGCTATTTGGGAAAAAGAACGCCTTCCCTGCTGTTTTAATTTTAAAAGGCAAGTGATCGATCACTGCAATGCTTTTATTACATTAATTGGTTATTGTAATACACGTCCAAGTGATTTACGAGCAAAGTGTTATACTAAACCACTACCAGACTGCGCAGTAACTTTTAGCATCACTACAATAAACTCTCATGGTGTTCCTCATGATGAAAAGAGATGTTTAGCAGGACCCCAAAGAGAAAAAGTAAAAGAAGAATTAAAACAAGAAACCTAAAAATTGGAGACGTGATGAAGCTAAAAAAATATGGATTATGATGACTGCGAACCTCCTACACTGTATAAGTTACCAGTTCTGCAAAAAGCATCCCAGCAAGCTAAATATAAGGAGTTGGGCCTAAAGCAAGGTGAAAATTTATTTGAGTCTCTAAGTAATTTAAAAAAAAATGTAGAATTCAATAAGTACATAAGGCAAATAGGATATGACAAATTCTTCGTTTCATTCTGGTCACCAGAACAGATCCATGTTTACAATGATATACAGAAATACTTAAACAACCTAGTATCTTTAGATGCTACTGGATCTGTTGCTATCAAGATCGATCGAACAGATGGAGATAGTGATTTACTTCTCAGCGTTATATGTACCCATATCAATAATATGATAGTACCAGTAGCCCAAGTATTATCAGAAACAAATGATGCTAATTTTTTATGTTATTGGCTTAGAAATTGGCTAAAGTCAGGTGCACGTATACCAAAATACGTTGTTACAGACATGGGAAAAGCCATTCAGCAATGTGTATGCATGGCTTTTAATACAATTACTTTTTGGCAGTACAATGACGAGTGTCTGTCAATTTTACTAGGCAATACAAGTCAGTTAAAATTACAGACTCAATTAAGAACTGATGTTGTACATTTAGAACATACAGCAACCAAGTGGCTTAATAAATCTAACCAGCCAACCAAAGTAAAAGAATTTTACAAATGAACCGTAGGTTTCATGACTACCATTGACAGTCTAGCAAATTTTACAGAATTTCTCAAATTTGTTTTTCTTGTAGCAAACAGCAAAACTAATGATAAGAGATGTCAAGAAGCCTTAAGTTTTATAGCAAAAAGGATTAAAACATTTCAGTTTGACGAGACCATAACTGAAAAAAAATCCATCAATAAAGAAATAAATGATTTAGAGTGTGAAGATTCAAATGATAAACATACATTCATTTACAAATTTATTGAGAAAATTAAAGAAAGCGCATCGTCTAATAATACAAGCGATAGTCAGATAGATTTTGAAACACAAAATAATGTATATTATTTACCTGATTTCAGTAACAATTTAACAGCCTTGTGTAGAGAGTTTCCTTGTTGGACAAATGTTATGAATAAACATTTTAAGAATCCCCACAATGTGGCTAGTTCTGCTCGCTCCGAAGGATATTTTGCAGGATTTAAAGATGATCAGCTTGAAAATAGAATTCCTGTAAAAACTGATAAATTGGTTCTTAAAACTTGTCGAACACTTGAAAAGGACATTATATTAGCAAGAGCTGCTGTTAATGATGTAATAAACAAATCTAAATCAACTTTTATGAAAAAATGTCATGAAAAAGGAGAAAAGGACCATCTTCTAGTGGCAGAAAGATGGAAACACGCATACACGTTGATTGAATCTGAAAAAAGTTCTGATGAATCAGAAAAAGAGGCTGAAGAAAATGTAGATAAGGATTGTTCTAACAATCTCGATACAAAGACTGGAGACATGAACCATGTAGTTGAAAATGTGCAAATAGATACTGATATTGAAAAGTTAAATAGTGCAGAAAATGTAGAAAATATGCTAAATAATGATGAATGGATTACAGATATGAGTGATAAACAAGATAGGTTTTCAGATTTTATGAACAAAGTTAAATTTAATTCATCTGAAGTTGTTGAAAGCTGTGAAAATAATCAAAATAATGTAAATCAACCTGTTGATTTTGTTTCCGAAATTATTATAACTGATACTCAAAATAAGTTAAAGTATGATTTGCCGCTCCATGTTTCTAGTGAATTAGATGTCAACGATAACAAAGATACTGTGTGTCAGCCTATGTATTTTATTACTGATAAAGGTAATTTTGATGATCAAAATAATGGCAAGCCTATTGATCTTATTTCTGATGATACTGCAAACAATGAAAAAAACTCTGAGTCTGCAATGATTGTTTCTAATGACCACAGTTATGTTAAATTAAATAGAGGCATATATGTATCTGCCGATCCAGAATTTTCATTGCGACAGCAAAAGCCAGCAAATTCTGTAAGATCAAGAGGAAAAGGAGTACTTCAAAATGGAAATAAACTAGTACCTAAATCAATTAAAGGACTAACAATAATTCTTCAGAATACATGTGCTTTTGACTCCATAATGGAAGTATTGTGTTCTTGTTTTTGGAATATACAAAGTTTCAAAAAATTTATAGAAGACAGTAAAAATAATACTTTAGCAATAAAGAGTTTGTGTTATGCAACAACATTAGAAAACTATGCAGTTTCAGGTGCTAGTAATTTCATATATAAGAATCGCTTACATCTATTACATAAATTATTACCACAGACTGATAGCTTATTAGATTGTACAATTAATGTAGGTAGAATGTTTGAAAAATTAATGTCTGAATACAATAGTCCAAGAGAAATATTAAAGTGCGAATGTGGTAATATGCAAGAAATCAAAAAATATATAATACCTATACCGAATACAAATATTGTGTGGCAATATAAGTATAAAAATCTTGAACAAGAGATGCAAAACTATTTCACAGAAAAAATTGTGTATTGCAAGAAATGCAATACAAGCACTGCTCATTTACAAACAATATTAGGCCCTTATCTGTGTATAGATGTAGAAGATGCTTACAAAGAGTCTGCATATGCGAAAGATATGTATCAACTGAATGCAAGTGAGATAGCAACAGACTTAAATGATATACCCACAAAGATTATCATAGAGAACAATATTCATGTGTTATGTGGTGTTATTCGGTATGATCCTCCAGTAATAAAAGATGGACTAGGTCATTATGTAGCATATTGTAGATCTATCAAGAATGCCTGGGTGGAAAAGAATGATTGAAAAAAAATGCTGTCAGGAAAGAAATTACCAAAAATTAAAATTAGCTTACTTGTATATGCAAAGTGTGATAAATAAATGGAAAAGATTTAAGAGGTTAGTATACATTTAAAATTCACATGTAGTATAGAAATTACTTATGTACTAGGATAGCTTATAACAGTATTTTCATTCTTACAGATACAGACTATTTATTTGCCAAAGATGTAATCTTCGCAATATTTTATTGTTGAAAATGAGAGGAAGCCACTTTTTGGTTAAAATGAGACTGCAAGCTGCACAATGAAGTTTGTCACGGGTCATGGCGCATTTTCAATTGATTATTAACCCTAAAGAATTGTTGTAAAAATATTTTTAAGAAATGATTTAACATTATATAACTAAGAGATAATTATTATTGACAGTTAAAATCATAATTACTTAATTGCTGAGAGATATATCTACTTCTATTCCTATACATAATGGAATTTTTTTTATAGTCCTACTTTTTCTCAGTGAGACACGTTATGTCTGCTTTTGCAACTCTTCCTTCTATTTGTAAAGTATGCTTAAATGTATTATCAAGCTCTTGGATATGTACTAATAAAAAATTATCATACTTCCTAATTCCTCTTTCGTGTCTTTTACTTTGCCAAATTTCAGGTTCAACAGTGATTCTGTCTAGAAATGAAAAAATTGTATTATAGCATTCATAAAAGTAAATTAATTATAAAAAAATATAATGCAACAAACCTTTTTGTATTAATAAAAAATTTGAAATTATCAAATTTTGCATGACCTCCAATTCTAATCCATTGATCTACAAATACTGCCATATCTTTACCAATAGCTTTTGTAAATACTTGTGCACTAATAATTAACATACGTGAGACCATAAACCTTTCAATCTTTTGTTTTGCTGGTTTTGTAGCTAACGATAGTTGCTCATTGAAAACCTTTGAAAAAAACATAAAATTATTAAAAACAGTGTAAATTTTATGCTATAAATGTCAAAGTGGGAAAATTCACCTGCAAAAGAAGTTCTTATCCAATTCTATGTTCTAATATTCGAATCACCAAATGAGCTTTTTCGTGATAAACTTCTATATACTTGGGTGACATAGTATGTAAATTTTTCATAAGAAAATAGAATTCTGGATCAGATGGATCAGGTGGAGCAGATGCTGGTGTATTTACTGCTACTGGTAATGGAACCTACTGGAGGTTATAATGGATCAAATTATACCACCAAACTGTTCTATGTATTTCACAACTTATTCTTATAAATTCTGTAAAAATATATGTAATGTATTAATGATTAATGTTCAATATTGTTTTATAAATATGTTCTTCATTTACATACCTATTGTACGTTCACAATATTCATTATTTCCAAAACATTTTCCGGCACCTGTCAAGTAGGTAGAAATCCTTTTTGGCAGTCATATATCAGACCAATTTTGCATGGAGATAAAACATCCAAAAAATTGTTCTGCTACTTCTTGTGCCATTGCTCTTTTAGTTATGTAATCGATTTTTGCTGCAAAAGTATTTGTATTATTAATCAAAAAAAAAAAAAAATTTTAAAACTATAAAAAAAATGTTTGACATACTCATCGTTGCATATGCGTTGAGAGCTTCATCAATTTCATTAACAAAACCCCTCAAACTAGCCACAAGCATAGGATGTCTATGGTCAATATTCTCAGTTATGTGATTCTCCATCAACATCTTGATTTCAGTCATGATGCTGGCAACTTCAATACCTCAAGTTTTAAAAACTACGATAATAATGTTGTTGGATGCGGTATTCTGATCCTTGACTCCTAACACGCATCACACATATTATCACCTTTAATAAAAAGCTTGCCAAAAAGCAAATCTTGAGTCATCGTTGTGTATAACTGCTCTCGTGGAAACTGAGGCAATCCCTTTAACAATATCATTAGAGATGCTGTCTTTGAGTTGAGTTAACACAACACTTAAATTATGTTTTTGTTTGCTTGGATAAATTGTGGTAATGGAGTCTTCCTGATTTCCTTTAGACATAGTACACATTTTATAATGTTTATGGAAGCTACACCAGTAAAATGGAAAGTTGTCAAGGTTATCTTAGTACTCGGCTCTCCAATTTTCCAAAATGACTATTAATTCTAATTTCCATGTACATAATTCTGCCAAATCGGTGTCAAATACAAAGAAATACCTGATGAAACTTTTTATAGCTGTGATTTTACATATAGGTATGGTCTCCTTTCTAAAAAATGTAAAACAAATTTCAGCTATGTGCAAAATATTTATCTCTCTTCCTTGGGGTTATTCCGATTAAAATTCTATTCTTATCCAATATGCTTGCCTTCTTCTACTATAAGCTGCAACTGGAGATATTCATATGTAAGTAATTTATCACGTTATCAGAATTATTATCAGAATTAACCTTTTGCACTGCAGCTAATTAGAAAAATTAGAGAAGACTTCTAGACATGGTCGACAAATAATTGAAAAAAAGCCTGGCATAAGAATGCTTGTTATTGTAGTAAATGTAAAATAACAAAATAAATACGTACTGCTTCTCATTTCTTTGACATTATCCTTGACAAATATCCAGATTGAAAATGTGTTGTCTGCATGTTGTTGTGCTTAAAAAGCAGAACGACTTAAGGACCGTTTTCATTGGTATGTCCGCGTCGTCTGCGCGCTGCATATTGTCCATGACCGTCAATTTTACGAAATTGTTAATTTTTATAACTAAATAAGTATGTGCAATAAAAATACGTTATTGTGCAATTATAATCGAAGTATGTGCAATTTATTGGCACCCTGTGCAATTCTAAAGAAGCTTTATTTACGGAGATATCGATATTGCAATACTAGTAAAAACCATAAATTTATTTTTTATTTTTTATAAAAAATTGGAGGGTGTGCAATTACAAATCGTAATGCGCTATTAAAAATAAGTCGAGTAGTATTTTTTTTATACTAAAATAAGTAATTATGCAGGCTGGGGTGGGGGGGGTGTCAGTACACGTACGGCAACCGACGCGATGGCCACGAAGTGGAGAGCTCAGCTTTCGCGCAAGCAAATAATAGAGGCTAGTGAGGTCGCGGACCCGTGTGCGGGATCGACAATAACATTATCAGAAAACGTGCTACTGTTGAAGAGATTCAAGGATATTTATCTGTGGTGGCTGCAAGCCCACGTCCAAAACAACGATCGGACCGATCCATCCTTCGAGACACCCAGACAGACAGATTGATGAGTGGGGATGAGATGCCGGACGCTCAACCCGGCTCCCTTATAAGACCTCCAGGTTGCAACCTCTCTAGTAGGTAAGCAAACTGGTGGCGTCGCCGCCTAGCGGTCGGGCGGGGAACTAACGGCGCGGTGATGCGCGCTGTAGTGCCCGTGACGGCGCACAGTGGGAATATTCAGGAAAAGTAGTCAAAATCAAATGCGCCTCGCAGGAAACAGTTAGAGTTGTGATTCTTGTTTTACAATGATGTTCTTACGTTCCAAAAAGAGGGAAAAATAGCGGGAAATGCGATTTTGACTCGATTATTTATCAAAAAACAATTTTTTATCGAGACTTGACAGTTTCTTTCCCCTTGTTCGCCATAGATGTTCCGATTCGAAAACCGAATTTTCGATTGCAGCAACGCTTCAGATATCCAATAAAATGTGCAATACGCTATATTCACAGTTACTGTTAAATAACGCTGTCATAAAAATGGGTTAAAGAATTTTGTATGAGAGTAAAAGCGGCATATGACAATTTTCTTCTCTCTTCCGCAGTAGATTTACTTACTTTTAAAATACATAATCCGTAAAGAAGAACACAGTATTAAAGGCTACTGTGAAATTAGAAAAGTCTTTTAAAGTATAGAATAGAATTGTGAGAGTTTAAAAGGTGGCCGTGGATGTGTGGAATACAACTATATTATAATAAAATGCACCTCAGGGAGTTTGAAAAGAGACTGTGGGAGTGTCAAAAATAACTCTGAAGGTATAAGGCGACTGCAGGAGAATACCGGGAGTAACTAAAAGTATAATACGAACTCGAAATGCAGAAAAGATCTCTTTGACTTCAAAAGGCCACTGTGGATGTATAAAAAATAACTCTAGAAGTATTAAAGTCAAAAATTAAAAACAAAAAATTCGATTATTTTAAAAACGGTTATGCCGGGTACGATTTACTTTGAATTGCCGAATTTCCTATGATGCGTTTATGAAAAATAGATATAAAAATATATATTATATACCTTTTACAAGGTAAAATGTTGGCAACTATAAGTTATTATTTCATCTAATGTACATTTGTTTGTTATATAGTACAG
>UCOJ01002219.1:0-14072 GCA_900474305.1 Cecidostiba fungosa
CTATGAGATCCAGTCGCAGACTAACTAGCTAGCGCATTTCGGCAGTGCATATAGATGCAGTTCACAGCATGGTCAGATGCAGTTCAAAACAATGGTCCTTATGAGGGACTGTCCACATGATTGTACTTCCATCTACATGACTCTGCGCTCATCGGAGAATTCGATAGTGAACGTGAGAAGCGCATCTATATCATTTTTGTATTCATGTGCCTTGCTCTGATTCGTTTTGTCAATATGTTTGTCGTCGTTTCCGTCTTTCGCACGGAGTCTTTCGTCTCAGCTCCGAAATGATATTCGCCTAGTTAATACGTAAGAAAATAAAAATCAAAAAAAAATTTGATATGTCGACAAATTTGCAAAGCAATTTCTTTTATGCATCTTCATCTAAAACAAATAATACATAGATACATTAAGCCGGCAAATGTTTTAGTAAGTTATGATTTGAAAGTTAAAGTCTGTGATTTAGGTCTAGCCAAAATAAAAGATATATCATCTCATTTAGTACATAGCGCCCGAGATTTTTTTGTACAAACAGAAAGCTATGATATCCTCAGACGTGTGGTCTTTAGGATGCACATTATTAGAGTTTTATAAAAATAGTTTAGTTTGGGATTTGCAAGGTAGCGCCCACAACAAGAACTCAGAACACTGTTAAAAAAAAAACCATACCCGATGTTACTGTAGCTCCTAATTTTGTACAATCAATATTATTGCGATACTTTGAGTACTTGTATGTCAATAGACCAGTTGCTGGTGAAATATTTAAGACCTACCATAGATATATGATTTGCAGTGATGCGTAAAAACACGTTAATCAATAATGTAGAAAAAGCGTCTAAGTTAATTAAGAACGTACAGTTAAATAGGAAATATGTCAATATTAATGTAACAAAATATGTAACATTGTTGTTGGTTGTGAGTTAAGCTATATTGACATTTTAGGATAGAAAGTATTGACTATTTCAGTATAAAAGTTTGAGTGAAAAACGCGTTATACAATGTGATCAAATGCAAACAAAGAAAAGCATTATTATTTTTCAAACAAATTTAAATAGCATGTAAACATTACAATTATTTTCTATTATGCTTGAAGCTATAAATCAAAGTGTTAAAAAACTGAAAGATATTTATTTAAAAGAAATCGTTAAGTATAATTTACTTAAGACTGATAAGATATGACCAAATAGATGGTGCTGTAGAAGTATTTACTTCTTGATAGTTGTAATAAATATCATTTTTTCAGGGTATAAAAATATTCATCTTGCGTACAAAAATTGTTTATTCATTACATTTATTCATTTACATTTGCATAATTTTTATGTAAAGTTGTCATACAGTTTTACAATAAAATATATACAAAAATAATGTATTCAGTATTTTTGTCCCATTCCAACTCAGGAACAAAACTAGGTTCCTACTTGAAAATCTGTAATGAAATGTGTAACTATTAAAAAAAGCTAAATTTGACAATATTTTTATAATATAAATAGATCTGATTGGAATATTAACATTCAAAATAAACAATCACATGTTAAACTTACATTTTATCCATGTCTAGCTTGATTCCGTGCAATGTAAATTTATTAAACTGATTAATTGTTTAAATAATTCATACGCTTCCTGGGCAGAAGAAGGCGTGTGTATATGTGGTGTTAGCATTTTAATAATATCTTTTATCTGCGAAGAATACATTTGTGGTTTTATTGTAAATTTCTTCATTAGTCTACCAATATCGTCTAAATGAACCTCCTTTTTACAGTCCTTGGCACCAACTTTTTCTGGACAGTAATACAAAACATTGGGAATATCAGAAGGAATATTTCTAATATTTTGTTTACGCACTCTGTGTTTGTTCCATTCCATTTGAGTAACTTGCAAATCATGACTTATTAAGTGCGAAAAGCAGAATCTTAGGCAATCCACATGGACAATATTTCCAATTTCAAAAATATTTTCTTCTGACATTAATTTAAATAACTGAATATAAAATCCCATTGAATGATTTATCATGTTTTTCCAATATTTTTCTATACGCTCATTGGCAGTACTCTTACCCTTAATGAAACTGTAGTCTTGGGCATAAATATCAGTATGATAATGCCGTAAAGCTTTTTGCAGAATTTCCACATATTTATTTTCAGTACCTCTATCAGATCTAATAACAGAAGGGACACATTTCAAATTTTGAATACACTTTAAATAGTAATAAGCGATTACTTCAGGCTTATTATTAGTCGTTGACACTTCTAGCCACAGCACTCGTCCTGAGAAACCATCTACACATCCATGGATGGCGAATCCATATTTTTTAAGTTTGTCGAATCCGTCAATGTGCCATAGGTGATTTGGACCTTATATTGCCTTCTTTTGAGTTTATATCGAGAGCGTTTCTCAATGCCATCTGGATCTACTATATTTATAACTGACAATACAGTACTTTGTTTTACAGTTAAATTGTCACGCATTTTCAATCTCAACCACATTAGCCGATATCCTAAATTCATGCCACAAGCATTGATTTCTTGTATAACTGCTGCTATAATTTCTTCCAGTGAAGATTCAACTACATTTTTTCTCCTTATAACTTTTTATTTTAAAATTCGCTGCAATGATCGAAGACACAAATGCATATTGTGTTTTACTTGAAGCATTTTACAGATTTCTTCTTGCGTATATTGACATTTAAAGCACCTTTCTATCAAATCATCAGGGTTTTCGATTTTTATATCATCTACAAGAAATGAATTGTAAAAACAACATAATTTTACACATTTTATAAATTTTATGTTTCATCAATAAATATTTTACCTTTTGATAGCAGAATCTGATACAACTTTGTAGGTGGATGAACCTTCAATACATTGATTTGTTTTTCTAATAATAAGTAATGTATTTTTTTTATCAATTTCATATTTTAGTCCTACGGTCAACGGAAAATACTGTTTTAAAGTGTCAAGCAGCAGATTTCTTCTGTCCAACATAATTGACATTCTGTTTTTCCCTGGATAAATAATGTCCACCTTCTTTACTGTAGTAATTGACCTCTATAAATATTAATGATAAAACAGTATGACATCAACCTACGTCATAATAAAAATAAACTCATTTGATTTAATTTAATCATATTATAAGTAATACCTACCTTCAAATACAGTTCTGTTTACATCAAAAAAAGGTTAAGTCGTCTGCACAACGAAAGTTGCGAAAAATCTCGACTCATATGCGTCATGCACGATGCAAATGTCACCACTAGCGCCACGCAACTCGGTAGCGGATACAAGCTTCCGTAATTTCGAGACTTCTTTCCTGTGAAATGTTGTGCTCCGAAATCATTTTATGTAGTTTCCTTTGATGAAATGCAAGTGAGTTATAAAAGTAATATTCTTTTTTAATGAATTTGTAATTACAGTCAAGTAGAAAATCATTTTAAAACCAGTTTTTATTGAATTATGGTGTAACTATTTTTTAAATAAATTTATTTTTCATTTTCAGAGTTGTACCAGCTGAAGAGATTAATGCAAGTGAAAAGGATCAATTTTGGCAAAAAGAGGGAATATAAGAAAAACAACGTCTAGAACAAGAGTCAGGAAAAAATAGACGAAAACTTGAAAAGGAAGTAAGAAAGCGTGAGGAAGCAGAAACCAAAGTGAAATAACAAAAGGTATTTATAGTTTATCATTAAACTGTATCCTAGAGAATTTAAAAAAAAAATGTAGCATTCGTTTAGTCAATTTCAAATTTTTTATATTCAGATCACAACTGTTAGAGAAGATATAACAACCACAGACAAGCTGAACAAAGAGCTGATGACATTAAGAACTTTGCTGATCCAACATACCTATACGGTACATCTAAAACATTGATTTAACAAAATATTTTACGATACAAAAATATACTAATTTTTTGGTCTTTCAGAAAACCCTTCAACTATGGAGGGACAAAGGAGGACTGAACTTGTACGCTGGCATCCTTGCACTGAACATTATTTACAACCCTTTTCGTATACCAACTTCTTTTTCTGGGATGTTTGGGAATAGTTGGAAATAGTGTAGCCACAGGAGATGATCTTACAACAAATCCGATATTTCAATTTAAAGGAGATGGATTCAGATGTCCTTATTTGCACAATTTCATTCACACTGCACTGAAAGGCTGCACTGATTCTGGAGAAACTGCAGATATCACTTAGATGGTAGCACTCCTGATCAAGGTATTTATACAATGCAAAACAAAAATAAAAATGCTTTCTTTTTTACTACCATGCTCTTTTACTAAGATCCTTCCAAAGACTGCAGAGGAAAAGAGTAATCAATGAATTAAATGATTTATGTATCGTAACTTACAGATATCACTCATGCAGCGGAGATAAAAGTCCACGGGGAGGATACAAGTGACATCAAGATAACTGGATACTACAAACTAGACCAAAATTCAATATGTAACTTCAAACAGCAATCATCATGGTACATTTTACTGTTATGCAAATCTTAAATATGCAACGTTATACATATCAGTTCGAGCAAATTTAATATATAGTGTTATGTATAGTATCGTAGTAATTCTGTAGTAATAAATAACAGTGTAGTTTATTAATTTTTATTTATTATTAAGTTCGTAACAACTTACATTATTTATTAAATACATGTATCGTAGTAGGAAGAACACTAAACTCAGTAAAATTACAAAGAACATCATAAGGCTAGATAAAAATATAATTTAAATGGTTTCTAGTATCTCGCTAATCTTCTTCCAAACTTCTCTGCTTGAGACGCAAGCAGAATGCCAGTCCTCAACATCTTCTTTGCCAGAAATTACATGAGGAACAGGTGCTCTTAATTTTCTCATAGAAACCATGAAAGCTCTATAGGGAATGTTTATGACATTCAAGTTTGGTAACCACAAACTACGGTACAGATCATTTTGTCATAAAGACCATCTATTTAGGGATGCATTGTTTGCAATGTTCTTGTTGTCTTCAATTGTTCCTAGCACAGCACATTCTGCACTTCCAATTATAGATTTCTGTGCTAGGAGATTTTTAAGAATTCTTTTATAATTGAATTCATCATCATGAATTCTCAAAGCTCCTTGATTATTCTTGGAAAACCAGAGACAGTATTTTTCGTGATATTTGTCACCCATGTCGATATCGACGTTACGAAAAGCAACTGGAATAAAGCGGCGACTCTCACTATTTTTGATAATGTATCTCAAATTAAAATCCATTTTTGCATTGAGTCTTTCTTCATGAAAAGGTTGCGAGGTGAGAAAACGTCTCCTAACTAGATCGTTGTACATTTTAATGCGGAATAATCTTCAATAAATAATGCTATTTTTGAGAAACAACTTCAGTGCCGATCTAGTAGATCCTTGAATATTCCAATGCTCTTTGTTTTAAATTCAACGTAATAATAACGTTGTGTGTTAAAATATAATATATATAAATATGATTATACTATACACTAGGTATGTACATACGTATCTTTGGCGCGAAACGCAAACGCCATCTATAGACTAGCAAAATTATGGCGGAGATTATTTGAAACGATTATTTGATAGGTATAATGAAACTATAATATTTCTAATTTTTTGTTTATAAATTCATATAAGTATAGTAATTATAATAAATCTCGAAAATTATGATATAAAACCTTTATTTTTAAAATTCCAATAATACATCAAAATAATTTATTTACTATTAATCTTATCCTTAAATTGAGTAATGTAAGAAATTATATCTCTCGTACACTTATATTTATTTTTTTCTGGCACTGTATTAAAACCAAGTTTAGTTAATTTCATGAAATTGTCCACAGACTTCTTCTGCTTAAGGTTACTCGCTTGTTCTTTGGACATCATATCATCTATTGATTTAACCATTTTGGCATTTTTGTCGAGCAATTTGCCAACTACATCTATATCATCTGCCTTTCTTTTATTCCCATATTTTTTCTCACTACTTGATTCAAACGGTACGTCCTTAAAATCATCAGTGCTTAATTGAGGCAAATGTTCTAGGTATGGTTGTAACCATAACATTCCATCGTACAATTCCCATGAAATTAGTTTTGTTTTTCCTGATCCCGAAGGACAAGGAGTTTTGGCTTTTTTCAATTCTTCTTTAAATTTTCTGACTAAGTATTGCCATCTTTTCTGAATATCTTGCTCTGAAATGTATGTATATTATTATTTAGAGTTTACGTATAAATTATGAATAATAATTTCAATATTTATGTTAAATTTTACTACTCATATTGATGCTATAAATGTTGTAAATTGTTTCCGCAATAATTGTTAAACATTTTTTCCTTTCTTCTCTGAATTTTGTATGATAAAATTCTTCAGATTTATCATAGAAAAATTTTTTTCTCTTATCATGTCTATGATTATCTCATCAATAGAAATTAGGAATTGAGTATCTTCTGATGTATTTTTTGAATCCTCATAATCGTATGAATCGTCATAATCATCTAACTCTTCATCATAATCTTGTTGTTTTGACATCTTCACACAGAAAGAATATGCAATGCAATTACTTTATAATAGATTCAATAATGCAACAGTGCAGACTTATGATCTGAGTAGTAAACACTGTATGATAAAAGCGCCATAACCTATTTCTTGACTTACATATATAACTATAGCTTTTTTATATCAACATCCGTGATGAGAATAGAGTGTATTTTTAGTTCATTCATATCAGCATTGTTTATTAACCAGTAATAAATCAAATGGCTCAGAATAGTACAGAACAGTTAATTAGTATAAAAATAAGTATTTTGGTTGAACATCACAGATGTTTATATGATAGAAAGAACAAGAATTACTATATTGCAAAAGCTAGAGAAAACGCTTACAAAGCTATTGCTGCAGCAATTAATTCTGATTCAGAGTTAAATGAACAAATTAATTGTGAGAAATTATTTTAATTTAGATTTACATAATTGTTATGCTAATTTAAAAAGCTATATATTAAAATATATGAAGTAATATATAAATATAAATCTTATATTATTTTGTTGTTACAGGGACAACTGCAAAGACACGTTGGGAAAATATTAGGAAATATTTTGTCAAAAAAGTTCATTCAAAATCAACACACTTTTTATCTAAAGAGTTACACTATCTCATACCTCATTTAAAAAATAATGCAACAGTAACAGCAAGTAATGAAAGACGTACTCAGATGATAAATGATGTATTCAATGAAGAGGACGAAGAAACTTTGACATTTTATGATGTTATGAAGGCGACAAAGAATATTAACAAAGCTTCAACTTCAACAATAAAATCAACGAGCACTATAGGATTTACAACAGGAAATCAGAAAGTAGAAGAACCACAGTTTTCTAAAAGGATTATTCCACCACAACATAAAAATTATGTTAAAAATGGAAACAAATTAAAAATTTTGGAACAAAAAAGTATGCAAGTTGCTGAGAAAGCCATAGAAGGTATACAAGGTTTAATTGCTACAACCAGTGATGATCAACAATATGATGATTATTTAGTTAGCGTATATCAAAGTCTTATGTATATTCCAGAAACACATTTATTAGAATGCGCAAATGGAATTTTATCTATTATTGATAGTTACTCTTCTAAATGAATATAGTTTTGATAATTTTTCAATCGTTTTATTTAACATTCAAATTATTGTTTGATTTTAAAATTGATGATAAGTGCTAGAAGAAGTTCTTACATAAAACAATTATTTTAATTTAATGTAAATTTAAAAAAATGAATATTATTTTAAGGTATTTATTTGATTATAATTAAAACTGGATTACTTCTATTGTTTCTGGCATTTTGTAGTTCTGGTTGTCTGAGTTCGACACTGTTGTTATGTAGATTTTGTCTATTTCTTGGGATGAGAAAGTTATGTAAAGCTACGCATATACATATGATATATCTACTAGTGATTAGACTGAAACCTAAAGCTTTGTTTAATAATTGCCATTTCGAACACAATATTCCAAATGCACACTCTATCGTAAACCTTGCACGACTAAGCCTGTAATTAAATATTCTTTCTTTTTCAGTGCGCAATAATTTTCTATTATATGGTTTCATTATATTTTTTCCTAGTCCAAATATTTCATCAGCAACAAATACAAATGACGACAATCTATCACTATTTCGTAACTGTGTTGGTGCAGGTATTTGGAGCTCATCATTTGAGAGTTTTTCATTAAAACTGCAATCACTGAAAACGCTGGCATCACTGAATGAACCTTAAAATTAAAGAGATTCTTTCATTATTTTACTATTCATTATATAACTTTTAATTTTATTTTAACATGAATTAAACCTTACCACCATCACCTACTGTGAACCAAATGAATCTGCAGTGAGCATCACTTATAGCCATGAGTACTATGCTATGAAATCTTTTATAATTAAAAAAGATGCTCCCACCATGAGCTGGTTTCTTGATTCTCATGTGCTTCCCATCAAGTGCTCCAATGCAGTTAGGAAATTGCCATTTTTCTTCAAAGTCTTTTGCGTTACACAACCATTCCTCTGCATTAGGAAGTTTAACGTACATTGGTATAAGGACGATAGCAATGATCTTGCAAGTTTCTCTAATAATATTATAATATGTTGACTTGCCTACTCTGTAATACAAGGAGTTGAGCATGACACTTCCTCCATGTCCCAAATAACTAAAAATATAAACATAAATATGGAATACTTGTATATAACTATGAATTGGTAAATTTCTTTTTATATTTATATGTAATATTTACTGTATAGTCAAAGCCAGACGAATGCATGCTGGAATAGGTGATCTTATGACGTGTTGTTTCTGTAATTTACATTCAACTAAATCATATAGTTTTTCAAAATTATCTACTGTCATTTTAAATTGCAATTCAAACACTTCATGATCTCTTATTTGAAAATACTGGCATATCATTGCGTATGCTCCCACAGCATTTCTTATTTCTGGAAGAAGATGCGGCTTGACCCACCATCTTCTTAATTTCTTTTTCATTTGTATGATTAACTTTGCATGCTGCAACGAACTTAAAGCAATATGCTGTAGTTTTAAAATCTTAGCAGCTCTCTGTAAATTTTCTTCGTTCATGTTAACTCCTGTAGACAATAATAAATAAAATAAGTATAACTAATTAATATAATTAATTTATTGAACGATACTTTTACTTGTAATTCAAGTATATAGCAACTATTTAATTGTAACAGATGATTTGTTTACTGTTTTTCGAAATTTGGAGCATGGAGAAAGAAGTAAAAATTTGAATACTGAAATTTGACATTCAATAAATTTATTACTTAAACAACTTACTTGTAAGATCTTTAACTATTGATTCAAAGTGACATTGTAGAAAGAAACGAACTTTCTGTTGATATTATTGTCTATGTCCATATCTTGGATAAATAGTACAATTTAACGTTATCAATTGTTCATTTGAAATGCTATCATGAGTATTCTCATCAATTCATATATTATTTGTATGCACAAAATGAAGTAATGCCAAATAAAAATTATTTTCCCATTCTATATCTCGTCTTCGTTTATATATATTATCAATATCTTGTAATGTAAGCTGCAATAATAAACAATATAAGAATGATAAGTATGTACGTTTGTATAATCTCAAACTATAACCTCAAACTTTGAAAATTTAACATAAAACAATTGTAAATATTTTTACACCTTATACAAAATTTAAGATGAAATATTCAATTTGCAAATAAATAATTTTAAAATAATTTAAGTTAATAGATCTCGAATCTGCAATCGCTAGGTTATAGGATAGATATAAGTAGATGAGCTTTCAAAAGTTCAAAACACAAGAAACACAAGTGGAGCCATCTATAAGTATGTGATTTTAGGCGGTAATTCAGTTTTGAGTCTAAAACAAAAGAACGTCATTGTTTGTTATATATACCTATATATAAGTATTTGAAGTATTCATGCTGTCTCAGACAAATTTCTTTCGATACATAAATAGTGTTACTTAAAAACAAAGAAAAACTTCTATCAATAACATAAAAATAAAAAGTACAATCGAGCAAATATATATATCAAATAATTTTTCACTGACTGTATGAAATCTTTAAAATGACCAATTTGTAAGTTGAAAATTTCTTATTACTTTATTGTTTTATTAAAATTTCTTAAATTTAATCATCAATTGTTTGACAGGTGTTTTTGAAAAGTCTTTGAACATTATTCAGAAAAATGGTTGGACGACAACCAGCAGTATCAGCCAAACAAATAATTGATACAATTATTACCTTTGATATATATGATGATTTAAAGAATAAGCTCAAAAGAAAAAAAGATCCAGTTTGGCAAGAGATATGTAATGCTTTAAATAATGTAATCAAACCACTTAATTTGTATATGCACGTGGACCAAGATAGGCATAATATTCAAACAACTTATCGTAAGATAAAAGAATTAGATATATGTGAATCTGATGACTTTAAGGCAGTTAGTGAATTAAGTAACGAAGATGAGAGTTCTGAAAATAACAGTGAGCAAGAAGATATGCTCGAATGCTTACCAAACAAAACGAAGAAAAATAAAAAATTAACTTTTGATTTTACGTTATCCTCAGAACAATGGCATCAAATAAAACCTATCGAAAAAATATGTAAAGATGGAAGAAAAAGTATGTCGTTGCAAGCTGGCTGGACAGACATTTTAGTCAAAGAAATGTGGTATACTGAAAAATTACCTTGTACGTTCAATTTTAAACGACACGTTGTAGACAACATAGATTCATACATTAAAATTACAGGGTATTGCATAACTTGTAATGCAAATCTATGTATCGATTGCTATGACAAACCTATTGATGGAAAGCCAATTAAATTTTCTGTAAAAACTTTAAATTCTCATGGAATACCACATTTGAAGAAAAGGCGTTTAGCTGGTCCACAGAGAAAAGTAGTTAAAAGAGAATTAGAAAATAAGAAGCCAAAGCAATGGAGACGAGAAGAAGCAAACAAACAAATGCAGTTTGGAGATTCTGAGCCACCATTTCTCTATAGTCAAGAAGTGATTCAAAAAGCCAGTCATGAAGTAAAATATGAAAAGATAGGATTGAAAGCAGGAGAAAAGTTGTTCGACTCTTTAAACAATTTAAAAAAAAATGTAGAATTTAATAGATATTTTCGAGGGATTGGTCACGACAAATTTTATTTGATGTATTGGTCACCCGAGCAAGTTAGTATACATAATGATGTTCAAGTTAAATTAAGAAATCCTTTGTCATTAGATGCTACAGGTTCCGTAGTCTTAAAAATAAAAAGACCAGATGGTGAGAGTAGCGATATTTTTCTTACAATACTGTCAACGTATATAAAAAATATGATTGTGCCTGTAGCACAAGTATTCTCAGAGACCAATGACACAAATTTCTTAACTTACTGGCTTTTGGAGTGGAGGAAATCTGGTGCTAAGATTCCAGAGTTTGTTGTAACAGATATGGGAAAAGCCATACAGAACTCAATCTGTTTAGCCTTTAACACCATGAATTTTTCTAATTATAATGATGAATGTTTAAAGCTTTTATTAAATTCAGAATATAAAAACGAATTGAATACGCAATTAAGAACGGATGTGGCACACCTGGTGCATGCTGTCACAAAATGGCCATGTTTCAGCAGCGATAAGACAAAAATCAAAGAACTGTTTAAGCGATGCGTGGGCTTCATGACAAATATCGATAATTTGAAGAACTTTTCAGAATTTTTAGTGGCATTATTCATAGTCTCTAGTAGTAAAAATAATAACGACCGTTGCCAAAAAGCTTTGAAATATATCATTGACAGAATTCAAACTTATAAATTTGATCCAAATGTGACAGAAAAACTAGAAATTTTAAACGAAAAAGAATCTTTAGATATTTTTATGGACGCTGAAGATTTGAATGCAAAAATTAATGAGAGACTTACAAGTAAATACATAAAGGAATTAAAAATAAAGTCTACAGAAAATCAAGTTGATGATAATAACTCTTCAGATTTCTACGTTCAAAATAATGACTATTACTTACGCAATTTTGTGGAAAGATTGACTGTTTTGTGTGCCGAATTCCCATGCTGGACTAAAGTAATGAATGTTTATTTTGATAACTTGGTAGACGTGGCTACTTCAGCAAGAGCAGAATCATATTTTAGCGATTACAAATCTACAAATGACGCTTCTCAAAGAGCAGATGTAGTTTTTGTTAATCATTGTCGTCAAATCAATAGTGATATGATCTTAGCCCGTGCTTCATTAAACAATTTACAGCCAAATGAGATTGTTTCAAAAAAGAAACGCTTCAAGGACGACAATGAATTCCTTTTGGCATCAGAAAGATGGAAAAGAAAGTACACTAAACCTGAATGTGAAGAATTTTCCGAGTTTCTTTCTGAGACGGTAGAATGTGCTGAAAAAAGTATTGTAGAGACAATAAATGGTAAAAGTGACTTAGTTTTAGATGATGAAAATATACTTTATGAAGAACAAAAATCTTACATTCAGAGATCCTTGAAAATGGATGAAAGTTTTGACGATGATTTGGAAGGGTTTTCTGACAATGTCAAATTGCACTCCTCAGAAGTAAATGATGAAAAATTAACCAACAGCATCCATTTATCTGAAAGTATAAGTCAAGCATTAACATGTTCTATTGGCAATAACAAAACTATGCAGCTTAATATTAAGACTGACCATAATTATTCTAATTCAGAAAGAGAAACACTTAAGCAAATTGATCATTCTTCCAAAGAAGAATTATTCGATTATTTACAATCTGAAGAAGTAGTATTAGACAATCAACTATCTGAATCAGTATTATTAGATTTAAAATTTCCTGAAAACGTAATAGATCTTCAATATTCTAAGGAATTTTTAAATATAGAAAACAATTCTAATTATCAAGTGAAAGCTTTAGATGAAAAGAGCTCTGTAAAAGTAGTTCATAATTCATTAAAATTAGCAATAAAAGATGAACAAGTCTTACAAGAAGAATTAAGTATTCCCATAAATACCAAAAAGCGTGGTAAATATGTATCAGCTGAACCTAGATTAGATTTTGTATTACAAAAAGAAAAAAAGTAAAATAGAAGTAGGAAAGTTATTCAAAATGGCATTAAATTGCAAGAAAAGTCTGTGCGTGGGAAAAAATTAAAATTCAATAATACGTGTACATTTGATACGATTACAGAAATAATAAGTCACTCTTATTGTGAAGTACAAGCTTTTGAGCAATTTATAAACAATAATAAAAATAGTATTCTTCAAATGCAAAACTTATGTTATGCTAGTACTATTATGAACTATGCTGCATCATCAATAACGAATACCTTTTATACAAATAGAGCCTACTTACTACATTCATTGCAACCAAATCTTGATAGTTACGAGATAAATTGTCAAGGTAACATTAACAATTTATTCAGCGACTTAATGAAAGATTATGCTTCTATTCAAGAAAGTACAATATGCCAAACCTGTGGATACAAAACAAAACAAAGTAAATGTCAAATACCTATACCAAATATTAATATAGTAATAAAATATAATTACACTAATTTACAAAAGAATTTAGATGAATATTTTGAAGATAAAAATATATATTGTCAAAACTGCAAGAGCACTAATGCACAACTTTCACGCACAGCAGACTCTTACTTATCCATAGATGTTGAGGACTCTTACAAACAATCTTTAAATCCAAAGATGACTGATTTCAATCAGATAAATATCACTTCTACGCTAGATCAAGTTCCTGTAACCATAAAAGTTAAAAATAATACCTTTGCTCTGTGTGGCGTAGCCAGGCATATTCCTCCAATCATTGAAGAAGGGATGGGCCATTACGTAGCTTATTGCAGAAAGGTAAATGGTACCTGGGATGAGAGAAATGACTTATTATCATATAAAAGAATAATCACTGAATCTCAAATTAAACGTTTGAAAATGAATATAAGCACGTTATTTTATGTGAAATACTTATGACTAATGTTTGTAATAAAATAATATCAAATGAAAAAGAAAAACGTTGAACTTGATGTAAATTTAATTTTATTATTATGTTATACTT
>UCOJ01002220.1:0-14091 GCA_900474305.1 Cecidostiba fungosa
GTGTTGCAACTAGCGAGTAGTTGTGCAGTCATACTCATTCAGTTTTCGTATATACTGCCTGTGTATACATGATTGTATTCGCATAGACGTATATACAATGTCTTTGCTGCAATGCTTTTATAGATATAATGAACGTGGCACATTACATGCATACAATGCTATTACAATTTACAACTTGCATAACAATCTTTGATTTTTATTTTACAATATAATAACATTTCTATCCACACCACATGTGAGGTAAATAGAAAGGTGCGCTTTTTCTCTGTTGATTGTTTTTTTATTATATTAAACAAAATAGAGTATATGAAAGTTTTTAGTTAAATTTAAAAAAACATTGTTCTAAAACTATATGCTATATACATCTATTATAAATAGCCAACTTCACACATATTGAAAATTTGTTGTGCCGATTGATTGCATTATAAATATCTCATTGTAAATCATCTTTACAATCTAATTAAAGTTGAATTGTATCACACCAAAGTTATCCTTACAAAGATATAGTTAGACGCAATATTTCTAATATCTCTAAAAGTATATGACATCGCAGTGTTAGTGATTTCAAGGAAAGAAGCTAAGAGTTTTGAGGATCTAAGAACTTATGACGGTATTACATATAAATCGTTCCAGGAGGCAGCTGTAGCTATGGGTTTAGTAGAAACTGATAAAGAAATTTATAATATTTTGGATGATCATGAAAACAGAGCTTTGCAAGAAATTAATGATACTTTAAATAAAGAAAATTTAAAATGCTCTAATTTTGGATTACCAGAACCTGATCTAAAGGCAAATGATGATTGTAAAAGCAATGAGGAATATACAGTATTTATTAATAATCATAAAAATAATATTAAGAATAATATTAAAACCAAACATTCTATAAAACGTCAAAGAATTCAAGCTCAAAATAATGATTCCACTACATTAGAAATAAAAAGACAAAAAGATTTAGTAAGGAACGTGGAAGAAAATCGTTTAAATAAGAAACAAAATAATGATAGAGTAGATAACCTCAATGGTGAGCGGTTAGAAAAAAAACGCGCCTTTCTATTTACCTCATAAGTAGTGTGGAAAAATGAGAACAATATTACTAAAAAAAATTATAAATTTTCGATTCTATAATTAAAAAATAATCAAATTTTATATTTTAATTTTTTTAAATTAAAAATAAAAAAAGATGTCTGCGCAAGACATCAGACCTATCTATCCTTATGTTTTTCGGGTCGCTGAATTTGAATGTAAGGTTAGTTTGGCCCGATCACGTCAAGGTCAAGGTCAGTTAAAGGTCAGACTGAGAAGAAACGGTTAAAAAATGAAAATGTCATATATGTACGTTTTTTTGATCGCTGAATCTGAATCCGGGGTCAGTCTGGCCCCATCACGTCAGGGTCAAGGCCAGTTCAAGGCCAAACTGAGAAGAAACAGTTTAAACCGATAAAAATGTCATATAAAAACTTTCCAAAAATAAAAAAAGATACTAAAAATTGTAAAAAGTCTTTTTTAATCACATAATATCTTCCTTGTGTACACAGCAGAGTTGCTTTAGTTTATATTTTTTCTTATTTTGATTTTTTTTCCTCTTCGACCACTGTAGAATGCTACAAGAATTATAATGTAATTTGTTTTAGTTGTTTGTGGAGAATATGTATCAGAAAGAAACCTGAAGTATTCATCTGAAAAGTTTAAGTTGATTTACAGTGAATGCTTTGATATTGGAAGTAGCCAATCAAAATGTAAACTGGGTGTCACAAAAAGTTTGAAGTGCCATAAAAAGTATGAATATTGGCTGAGTAATCGTCATAGTTAAATTGTTAGTTATTAATTTATTTATGGCAGTATATATACATACTTGGTTCTAAAATTTTTAATTATTTAATACAATTAAATTAGTTATCAAATAATTACCGATAAAAAATGAAGTTTTGATATTATTATATGCTATACATTAATTAGATTGCGGTTTAAAATTTTGAAATGCAGGAGGGGGGTCGGACGGACACTTTCAAAAACTGGTTTTTTCGTAATAATATAAAAACAAAATAAAATTTTTTTATCGCGATCATACCGACGGCTGAGAGGAACAACCGCATAACTGAAAGCCCAGCTAAGAAACCACCTATCTCAGCGCCCGACTAAGACTCAAATTTTGTAGTGGCAGCCATGCAAGATTTAAAAATACGTTTTCTGCAAAATCTACGCGGTTAAAAAGTTTGTAAAAAATTGGAGTGACTCTTAGTCATCAGTTGTTTTGTATGATATGAAAATTTTTTTAAAATATTGTCATTTTTTGGAACTTTTGAACATTGTCGATACTGTGTAAATAATTTTCAAAATTTTCCAAATTTTATCAAAACTTTTAATTTTTGAAAATTTTGAAAATTAAGAAAATTTTGAAAAATTTTGAAATGTTGAAAATTTGCAGTATTTTAGAAATTATCATAATTTTGGATAATTTGAAAACATTTTATGGAAGATAGCGTTATACCACAGTATGTAACTTGACATGTACATATGTGGCGGTACAGTCATCACCAGTTGGCAGCACTCCAAGTTACCATGGCACAGCTAATGGGAATAGTACGACAGTCCCTAGAGAGAGCGCCGCAGGCAGGCCATCGAAACAGCAACGACCTTCAACGCGGCAGACAGCGTCATCGCAGCAGATCTCGCCAGAGGGCACACTCACCAGCGAGCCGCACAGACTGGTGCTGGTATCACAACAAATACGGCCCAAGCGCCATTAACTGTTCAAAACCATGCAGTTTCCAACCGTCATTTTCGGGAAACTAGCAAAGCCGCCCTTGACTCAGGTGGCAGGGGTTGGCGAAAAACTTCAAGAGAACCGCCTATTCATGCGAGATCCCAATACGTCTATTTTATTTTTAGTTGACACTGGCTCGGTGGCAACGCTGGTCCCACGCATTTTTATTAACAAACAATTGAAGGAACAACCACTCAAGCTGCACGCGGCCAATCAATCACAGATCAGCACATACGGAACGCATACCATGGAACTTAGTCTTGGTCTACGTCGCAACTTCGCATGTGAAGCGATCATCGCGGACGTACCGCACGCTATCCTGGGAGCTGACTTTCTCATTCAGCACGGATTAATTGTTGACGTCAAGAAGAGAAGAATAATAGACGCGAAGACGCTTCTCTCATCCCAGGGCGCTCTTTTAGCGGCGAAAGTACGCGCAGTCTCATCTATCGAAGCGATTCAACAATGCGATGCACTAGCCAAGCAGTATGCAGCCTTACTCGAAGAGTTCGCAGACATATTCGACTCCAAGATCAGCCATGTGTCCACACCCGGATTTCCAGTGAAACACGTCATCAACACAACAGGTCCCCCTGTAGCGGAACGCTATCGCAGACTAATGGGAGAGAAACTGCAAGCTGCACAGAGAATCCTTCTTGATCTCCTGGACAAGGGCATCATCAGACCTGGATCTGGGAAATGGGCGAGTCCACTTCACATGGTTCCAAAAGGCTTGGATTGGAGAGCCACAGGTGATTATCGCGGATTGAATGCAATCACCATTCCAGACCGCTATCCACTACCAATCATCGAGGACCTGCTGCAGAGCAGTCCAGGCAATATCTTCTCAACAATAGACCTACGGAACGCTTTTTATCAAATTCCCATCGATGAAGACAGCATCGAGAAAGCAGCTGTAACCACGCCAATTGGTCTTTTCGAATTTCTTGGAACATCTCTAGGACTAAGGAATGCCACGCAGACAATGCAACGAGCAATGGACCACATTTTGAGGAAACTACCCTTTGCCAAAGCCTATGTGGACGAAATCTTTATTGCTTCTGACAATCACGAAGAGCACCTGCAACATCTTCGTCAGTTGTTTGAAGCGCTACGCCAAGCAAACCTCAAGGTAAATGCATCAAAATGCACCTTTGCTCAACCTCAAGCTCTATTTTTGGGATACCACGTTTCGAAAGAAGGTTTCAAACCACCTCCAGCTAAAGTCGAAGCCATCAAAGATTACCCAGAGCCAACAACTGCAACGGAATTACGAAGGTTCCTAGGAGTATGCAACTACTACAGGCGCTGCCTACCCAACGCTGCAGCAAATCAAGCAGCACTGCAAGAGCTCCTCAAGGGACTTTCCAAAAGAGCCAAACTCAAATGGACTGAGGAGGCGAAACAGGCGTTCCAGCTTTGCAAGGCCAGCATTGCTGAGGCAGCTTGTACAACCTTTTATCAGCCCAACGCACCACTCGCACTCAGAACCGATGCCTCTGACGTAGCCATCGGAGCAGTCATCGAGCAGCAACAGTCAAACGGCACTTGGAAACCTCTAGGTTTCTTTTCGCACAAGCTGAGCGACACGCAGAGAAGGTACAGCACGTACGATCGTGAACTCCTTGCAGTATATGAAGCCATTAAACACTTCGAAAGGATGCTAGAAGGACGCACTTTTACAATCCACACCGATCATCGTCCTCTCATCTACGCAGCTAATCAACGTGCTGACAAAGCATCTCCGAGACAGGCAAGACACCTCGAGTACATTCTTCGTTTTAATGCTAAATTTGTTCACACTCCAGGTCGGGAAAATCTAGTGGCGGACGCGTTATCTAGACTAACTCCGGCCGGGGCAGGTGACAAAGCAACGAACGCAGAAGCCGAGATCAACACTCACATCGCAACAATAAACATGCCAACCAGCTTGGATGCAGCAACTATAGCAGAAGCTCAACTCTCGGATCCGGAGCTCCCAAACCTCCTAGCGAACTCAGTACTGTCGCTAACGCTTTTGGAGATGGAAGGAAATCCGATCTACTGTAGCACGAGCAACAACATAGTACGTCCCTACCTACCAGTCAGACTACGCAAGACAGCATTCGAAGTGCTACACAATCTAGCTCACCCTAGCATCAGAGCTACTGTACGCGAAGTCGCAAAAAGATTCGTGTGGCCAGGCATGCGGAAGGACACAGCGCGATGGGCGCGTGAGTGTATACCCTGCCAACTCTCTAAAGTCAGCCGACACAACCGCGAAACGCTTAGGAAGTTCCAGGAGCCAGACAACAGATTTGAACATATCCACGTCGATCTGATCAAATTGCCATTATCACAAGGTATGCAATATTGTTTAACAATTATCGACAGGTTCACACGCTGGCTCATGGCGGTACCATTGCCGGACATGCGGACAGCGACAGTCGCCAAAGCTCTGCTGGATAATTGGATTACACTGTATGGCACGCCACTGTTCATAACATCTGACCAAGGCGCTCAATTTGAATCAGGACTATTCAGAGAGCTCGCACAGCTGCTTGGCACACAACCCATTCACACAACTTCGTATCATCCTCAATCAAATGGAATGGTGGAGAGATTTCACAGGACTTTGAAAGCAGCTCTACGCTGTTGCACTCATGCATGGACGGGACTGTCTATCAACGGTACTACTAGGTCTGCGCTCCGCTTACAAAGAGGATCTTCAAGCATCACCAGCTGAAATGCTCTATGGCACATCCCTTCGTCTGCCAGGAGAATTTTTTATCACGACTTCAGCTACAGCTAACCAAACCACTTTTGTCAGAAGTCTGAGACAGCTTTTCAGCAACATAAGACCGGTGCCAGCATCGAGGTACACGACACCTCAGCCTTTCTGTTTCAGAGATCTGCACAACAGCACGCACGTGTTCAAGAGAGTGGACAGCATACGAAAGCCTTTAGAACAACCATACACGTGCCCACATTGAGTCATCAAACACACTGACCAACGCACTTTCATCATCGAGGAAAATGGCAAGGAAAAAGCAGTCACCACAGACCAGCTGAAGCCAGCATACTTGGAAACGTCAGATCCAGCCAATGCGATATCGCAACAGAGCGAGCAATCAGCTCCAACTCCACCAGCAGACACTGTTCAACCAGCAGAAGCCGCTCGGCCTTCATCCTCACGGCATGTAACGTTCTCAGCCGTTCCCGAGCTGAGCACTGGAGGGGGAGTAGATGTGGCGGTACAGTCATCACCACCACAGCACCGCTCGAGGCGCAAGCAAATCCTACAGCCGAGACCTCTATACTAGCACACACAACTTCACACCAAGCTCTAGCGACATCGCACCAGCCTCAGCTGTGGCGGTCGCGAGAGCGCTTTTGAATATCAGAATCGATCTGCCCGTGCTAGTGTTCAGACGTCTTTTGCCATACGCATTTAGTTTTACATTTCGACATTATTAGTTTTATTGTAACTTAGTTAATAAAGAGCTCTTTAGATTACTCTATTGTTTCTCTTGAACATCTCCGCTAGCAACCTTCCTATTACACCAAAGCTTGCAGTGAAACCTTCAACTCCCAAACATATATACATGAGCCAAGCCGCAGACCGAAAACTTCAAGTCCGCGCACTTCTTGCCCTCGCCTCTTTGATTAACGTAAAGCGAGACAAATTATACACCTTCTATAGGGCTCTTATACTTCTTTTCTTTTTACTTCTCTTTTACTCCTGATCATATGTAACTCTAGAGTCGGCGGAGCCTTGAATTAATGAATACGCATGTCGCATCATATTCTCCTTCAATTTGCATCCTAATCGAAAGTCAAATTTTCATATGTGTCCCCAAAATTTTGCTATCGCTGCACGTTATCGCTTACACATATTATACTGAATTAATAATTTTTGACTCGTTCAAACATTTCGCTAAATCCTTGTGAAATATATTGATGCACAAATTTGGAGATATAATTAATACTGAGTAAGGGAGAAAACTATTTAAAGTATATTGGCACTTTAAAATTGCAATGCGAGACCTAGCGGGCGACGCGTAAACTAATCAATATGGCTGCTCCAAGGGTACAGCTGTCAATGTAAACATAGAGAAAAACAGTTTATTTACAACAAAAATACTGTTTTAATTATTGTTATATAGTGAAGTGATAGTTATACGAAGTTTATATAGTGCGCTGTGCAAAGAAAATGGAGTTTTTACCGAAGCATCGAAAAGGAAAGGGTAGAAACGTATGTTGCGTTAAGGGTTGTAACTCCAAACGGTCTGAAAACCACGAGTTAAGTTTTCATTTAGCTCCAGATTACGGAAGCTGTAAAGTTAAAAGAGTCAATGTGTTTGGAAATGTTGAATTGATAGACAAGCGTACAGTATGGCTGAAAAATTTGAATATAAAAGATAATAAACAAATAATATATGTGTGTTCTCGACATTTTGATTCTACTGACTATGTTTTGCCAGGTTAGTTAATATTTTATATTTCTTTGCCTTATTTTAATCATGCAATAATTACTAAAATATATGTAAACTTTTTATTTATTTCACAGATGTATATACAGAGAAGCGTATATTGAAAAAGTACGCTGTACCAAAAGCAGTTATTGTTAATGACAAGAAAAGGAAGCTCGACCTTCAAAGAGAAGAAAGAATTGTACGTATAATGAGTATACTTTATGTTAAGTACAGGGAAATTTTGTAATATGTTTAAAATGTTATTTTGTCTGTTTTTTGTTGTAGAAAAGAAGAGATCTGAAAAAGGAGGAAAAAGAATCCATTTTACAAAGTAGTAATGTAGAATGTACTGAACAAAATAATGAAATTTTAAAAGAGAATTTAATTAATATGAATAAGGATGAACAGAACGATTCTTTACCAAATTGCGAATTGAGTAACGTAGCAGACGATACAAACAGTGCATTTACAATGGAACCTGAACAACATGATCGAGAGTGTGAATCTGCTAAGTTTGAAGAATATTTGACATGTGCGCCTGAAGATAAACAAGATTTTAATATTGAGAGTTGCGATCAAGAACAAGTGGAAGTTACTGAAATGAATAGTGAAAGTAACTCTGTGCTACGTTCAGGAAAAGAATATAAAGATAAAGCTATCCAAGTGACCAGCGATGATTTTATTTCTTCACTTAGTTCTTGTATTAAAAGTGAAAAAGATTTAATAACTATATGTAATATAAAAAGTTTTAAAATTTTGGATAAGCTGGTGGAATTGATGGATAGAATATATCCTCCAAAAAGGAAACGCTTGTTGAGTACTCGTGACAGTATCATAGTAACTACAGCAAAACTTAAACTAGATATTTCGTTTAGTGCACTTACAGTATTTTTTAATCAAGTAACTGATGTGACACTTAGAAATGCTTTCTACGATTGTGTGAAAAAACTTGCAAGTGTCTTACAATCAGAAGAAATTGTACGCAATTTACCTAAATGCTTTGATAAGTTTCGCAGCACAACTTCTGTTTTTGATTGTACGGAAGTGAAAATCCAGAAACCCAAATGTTTAAAGTGCCGTATAAAATTTTACTCTCATTATATAGGGGACTTAACTGTAAAATTCATGACCGAAGTGACTCCAGCAGGTATCATTGTTGGTGTAAGTGAATCATTTGGAGGGCGAGCATCTGATAAATGTATATTTAATCATACTGCAGTGCTGAAACATTTAGAAAGCACAAGAGACTCAATTATGGTAGACAAAGGATTCTTGATCGATGAAGAGTGCATGCAAAAACGAATTAAATTAATTAGACCTCCTTTCTTAAGAAATCATCAACAGTTATCAGAAGACGAAGCTATTCGTAATAAGGACATAGCATGTGCTAGAGTTCACATTGAACGGATGAACCAGCGTATAAAGCAGTTTCAAATTTTAAATAACAAAATTCCCTGGTACTTTGTTCCCTATATCGATGATATATTTATAATTTGTTGTGGATTGTCCAATTTAAATACTCCAATTCTTGCAGACGATAAATTTTGATCAACTGTTCAAATTTTAATAAATTATATGTACATAAAGTATTGTAAGTTTCTATAAGAAAATAATAAAAATTTCAGTGTAAATAAAAAGAAGATTGTTTCATATATTATTTTTATTTTTAAATAAACTCTCAATACAAAGTAACTTTTTTATAATTATATCAGCTTACATTGTATGTATCTTTTGCAGGTATTGCTTTGGCAATGATCAGTCTTAATTATGACCTTGACACTTAAAAAGTACTAATTTTTTCAAACAGAAGTCTTTAAACTAAGTACAAACTCTCATTTTATGTATTTCTTGATAATGTGCAAATTTCGTGCAGCATTTTTTCAAAATATCTTGTTTTCAAAGTAGCTAGTAAATTATTAGTGTAAATTTTATCATAAGATACCTCAATAATTTTTATTGAATTAGATACACTAGAATAAATAATAAAGTCGCAGCTCTGTAAATTTAATACTGCCAGTCCACACTGTACTTGAGCATAATACTGATGCCTTTTTCTGATCTTTAATTCATTGTTTTCTAAAAATAAAAATTTCTTACACTTCTTCAATAAGCTTTCTTGCTCAGTATTCTGAAGGTCACATGGACAATTTATTTCTGATAGTCGAACAAGTTTTGAATTTTTTAGAACAACCCCATCAGGTGAATACGCCAGCCAAGGTTCAGTTTTGGAAACGATTAATCCACATTCTTCAACATACACATTTCTCTCTTTGACATATGATTCTCTTGCGGCTCCTTCGTATTCATTCCCATGGGTGGTATATTTCGACTTAAATTCCTTTGCCCAAAAATACTTTCTGGCTTTTTCTGGCCAATTGTCCTTTGAATATGTAAATAAGCTGTAACACCTGTATAAATCATTGAACATTATTTGTATGCACTGCTCATAGTAAAATTCAAATGCATTCTTAAACATATTAAAAAAAGGGAAAATAAATTTTATTCATTACCTGCTTCCAGTTATTCGGTATTTTCTCTCTTTTTTCCATTCCACTTTTGATTGCTTGGTTACTGTTGCAGTTTTCAATACGTCTTGACAAGAAACCAATCTCTGATAGGTGTGCTGACAGCAATCGTTAAGAGTTACTGTCACATTTATTTAACAATGCAATGGCTTCAGACGATAAACTGTTTTGGATAATTTTATTAATATATTGCTCTTGCGTACTGCTTCGTAAAGGTATATCTTGAGTCCGTTGACCATTTACAACCTTATTAATATCGTTCTCAATTCGTTGAAGTGGAAGTCTTTGAGAATTTGAAGGTGCGGCTTTCATTGACTGAGGAATATTATTCCTAACATTTTCAGTCTGTACAAATGGAAGAATATTTCTTTGAGAAGTACCTTGCCTGAAACTATAACAAAAATAGTATCAATATAATAATATTATATACTTACTTTAAGTTTATATAAATAATAGAACGTACTAATGCTTTGCTATTGCTGTTTCTTTATCAACATTTATAAGCTCTTGACGACATGTATACAAAACTTCCCTTGATAAAATAGGCATTCTATCTTGATTTATGCAACAAAATGATTTGGTAGGTTCTGCTTCAAACTGATCTAGAACTGGTTGCTTGTGCTTTTTCCAAATACATTCTCGATCAGTATATGATATCAGTTCTAACGTCAAGATATTGCATCTATTATAATTGGAACAAAATTATAAAACTATATTTAACACAATTACAAAAAATGGAAATATATTTGACTTACCGTGTACAATACAGCAATACAGCTACTACATGTTTGCAGCTGTGACTTGTACCGGCTTTGCAACTGCAGTTCATTTCTTTGACAGAAACCACGTCCACTGAGCTTATACACGAATTATCAATAACTAAAGTTCCTGTTATCTCATGTGGTGTAGAGGTAAGTGCAGTCGTTTGCAAAACTAGTGAAAATAAGTCAATCTTACTTGTCGTTATGACAGTCGCACCGCACACGACAATCATTCGCGAATTTATCACATTTTGTCCCTCGATCATATTACGCGACCTAGGCGTTGCATGGGTATACTCGTATATTTTATCCATGTGAAATGACAGCATTATTTTAAGTCACAATTTATTTATAATATTAATTTTACTATCTAGCTCCATTATATATAACGTTATCTGTACCCTTGCAGCAGCCATGTTTGTTGTGCGACGCTAGCGCCCCTTTTCCCGCGGTGGTATTTTTTTTTGCCAATAGGAAAAGACTTTAATTATTAAATAAATGAATAAACAAAAATAAACTCACGAAGCACACCGTATTAACCGCACATTTTAAAAATTGTAAAAATTATGGAAAATACAATAAAAAATTTACAAAACATTTGAAATTTTTTAAAAATTTAAAAACATTTTGATTATTTTGAAAATTATCAACACATTTATTAACAATGTTCAATAGTCTCAAAAAGTGACTACATTTTAGAAAAATTTTCATATCATAGAAAAAAATTAATAACTAAAAGTCATTCCAATTTTTTACGAATTTTTTAACCGCGTAGATGTTGCAGAAAACGTACAAATTTTAAAATTTTACAGGGCTGCCGCTACAAAATTTGAAGAAAAAAACAGCTCCTGAGGTAGGTAGTTTCTTACCCGGGCTTTTTTTAATTAAAAATGTTAATCATTTCAATTTGTTTTACCAGTTGTAGATTTTTACAAAATTGATTAAAGTGAATAATTTTAGTATACTGTAGAAGAAGATACTATCACTATTTTACTACAGTCGTTGATAAAAGAGACGAAATATCTTTCTCCGTTTAAACCAGCGGTTTTAAAAGTACCGCATAAATTAGTGTGTATAATTTCTAAAATATTATTTGCTCGTGTTCTATTATTTCTAAACGGTAAATTGTGCTTTATATTTTCTATGCAAGTTCTACATTTTATAAATTCAGTTTCAAGCTCATTCGGAATGTCCTCGAGCAATTGTTGTGAACATAGTATATTTAGATAGCTAAAGTTTACGTCAACTAAAATTCTATGCCATCTTTGGTTTATGTTATTATTATTTCGCTAGCCATTGTTTACAGAAATCTTATCATATTTCAATTTTCTTTTCGTTTTAAATACTTAATTTTCTTTGTAAGCTACTGCTATTCGCTGTGTGCACGAATGAAAAACCGATGACAGCACTACCCGTGGCACTAATTCGAACTTCATGCTATAGATCAAATGCATTATCTCTTATCCGAAAATCGTCATCTAGTGGTAGTATAGTCGATATATTCTCTAACTCGTCCCATCATCACTCGCTCTCGGTGATATTCATCACACAGAACGTCTTTCATCAGGGTAGAGGACAGGGTGACGTATCTCTGACCGCGCAGTACATTGTCGTATTCAGAAATTTGCACGACAGATCACAGATAAAGCATCTACTGCGTCAATTTTGTCCGGAGGATCCAGAATTCTTACAAGAATCTCAATTTGCTCAATTTGAAGCACAGTACACCGGACAACTGTAGATTTCGCCCCTGTATCTTTGCGAACTACGATCTACATTACGTCTACGTGTCACGTAATAAAAAGATAAAAGGTGGCGACGCATCGAGTCTTGTGCCAATCGCCTCCTTGTGATGGGTTCGCCTAAAAAACGACATCCTTTTAATCGCAAGGATGTTGTCATTTTGAAAGGGTTGTTCCATTTGAGCCATAAACAGCGAAAGGCTCTCGTGCAGACGGCTGATTCAAAATTCAAAAGTGCGCTTTCAATGTGCTGATCGGTAATGTACCGCTGGAGAAATCTCACAAGTCACGTTTTCACAAACATGCAAAAATTCTGCGAAAACTAGCCGAACCGTGTGTGAGTCTGTCAAAAAGAAAAAAATTATCATGCAACGCGGCGGCTTCTTGCACGCATTATTGGCTCCTATTATTGGCACGCTACTGGCTCGTACCATTAGTAAGTAGACATGGAACACGCTAGAAAGATCGTACTTGTGCCGCATGATGGTTATTCTGATGCTACAATTAGCAATGTTGTTTCGTTATTAAAGACTGTTCAAACACCTGGCACCATGATCACTAGTCTGGATGCTGAAATAAGCAACATACTGAATTCGACTACTTGCAAAAGTGAGCGGGAAAAATGGAGTCAATATCGTTCCGTACTGCAGCGCTATCTCCATTACAAGGATGTCGACAGCTATAATAAGATAAAAAATAAAGATTCTAAAGAGCAGCGTCATAAGAAAAATAATAGTGTGGAAGAGAATGCTGATGATGATGATGATGATTTACGGCGGGTCGAAGAAGAGGACAGGGTCGATGCGAGTATCATGGAGTGCGTGCCTGCAAAGTACAGACGGAAGGCTTGTCAAGTTTTGCGTAAATTCTGAATTAGTGGTAATATTGTGTGGAATGCGAATAGTGTCGTGACAATAGGTGGTGTCCGTATAAGAGATGCCAACATGATTAATCTGGTGAATGATGCTATGAGAAATAGAAAATGCACACCACCGCCTGGACATACGCAATTCACCGTTTCTCTTCGTGAATCGTTGATAGTGAGCGAATATATCGGTAACAGTCGCGTTTGGAGTAACATGGCGGCCGGTACACGAGGTTCTGTACGTGCTGTCCCATCCGGGAATACACCACTACCGCCAGGTGGTGCTACCGGTACCATAACACGCCGGAATGTGAAACTACACGCGCTGATGGGCTTCCGAAACAGGCGAACGTTAGTATTGGTGACCGTGGCGAAACGGGCG
This sequence comes from Cecidostiba fungosa, assembly GCA_900474305.1. NCBI lineage: Eukaryota > Metazoa > Arthropoda > Insecta > Hymenoptera > Pteromalidae > Cecidostiba > Cecidostiba fungosa. Next base: position 13,494 of record UCOJ01002220.1, read on the forward strand.
AAAGCGAGGAAGGTATTGCAACGCTAGCACAGAAGCGAAAAAAACAGCGACCGGTCAAGGAAATGCGAAAAAAAGTTATTGCTTCCAACGCTGAAGTTACATCATGGCGACGTTTGAGCCGTAGGTTCAGTCCGAACAAGAGACCAAAATCGCCGTCGAAAAGAGCAAGAACGAGTGAGCGTGAAAAAAGTGCACTAGATGAATTGATCGATCTGCTACCGTTTGAAATGCACAGACCCAGTGGGACGTGCGTCCTCTCGGACCCGTATCCTTGTGACTATTATTTCTTTCCCGATTTTCTTTTTTTTTTTAATCTCGGAGGAGGTTCCGCTCGATCTCTTCACGCCGGGTTACTTAAGGAAAGATTGAAATTGCACGTTAGTTGCGGTTCTATACAATTTATTAATAATACCTTTTCCTTTACAAAAATCAACTCAGATTCGCTCACTGAGCTCGCTCTTTAACCTTTCCGAGTTTCACTCGCATACGCCACACGCACATTCGTGTCCCCCCCCCTCTCTCTCTCTCTGTCTCTGTCTCTGTCTCTGTCTCTGTCTCTGTCTCTGTCTCTGTCTCCGTCTCTGTCTCTGTCTCTGTC
>UCOJ01002221.1:0-14055 GCA_900474305.1 Cecidostiba fungosa
ACATACTATTATTTATTAAAACAATATTTTGTCTATTGGAACTATAAATTAAGTTGGAGGAAGCTACGTGCCAATGAATTGGCAGCGGTTTTTTATTTTGTATAGTTATTAAATGAAAATATTTTGTCAAACTAATTGCTGTGGGAATATTCGACAAAGTAAACTTTTTGTAACACACGTACGATGCTCACTTTTTTTGATACCTGTTAAGTGAAGCTAAAGTGACTGGCTTTTAAAAAATGTAGTTTCCGTTGTATTTACATTTACATATTAATAATCAAACTAAATTTTACCTTTCCATAATATTCTAACAAGCGCGTGTTTGCCGTCTTCGTCTTATGCTAGCTCGCCTCCACTCGTACTCCACACTCGGTCTGAAAAAGCAAACTTTACGCCCTTAGTATAGCATATACTATTTTTTCTCTTACATATTTTCAGCTTGGACGGTCGCTGTGACGGCTTCGTTCGGAGTCGGAGCTGGAGTACATCGACTTTGGACTCATCGTTCGTACAAAGCAAAGACGCCTCTTAGAGTAATTCTTTTGTGCTGCTACAGTATTTCTGGAATGGTACAGTCTGCTCTTCTCTTTAAATTAATAATGTGTGAAAAAAAACTTTGAAACGTCTTTGTCCACTTTAAGAATTCTTTTTTTCGTTACCATAATTTGTACTCTTGTTTCAGAATTCGATATATGATTGGGTGAGGGATCACCGAGTCCATCATAAATTTTCGGAGACCAACGCGGATCCGCACAACAGCAACCGAGGTTTTTTCTTCTCCCATGTGGGTTGGCTGATGTTGCGCAAGCATCCGGAAGTCCGAAAAAAAGGCCAACAAATCGACATGAGCGACATACTTGCCGATCCTGTCGTCGCTTTTGGTGAAAAGTTAGTGCTTTTATTTCATTTTATTCCATCACAATTCTCTCATTACTAAATTTTAATGATATCGATAGAATTCTCAGGTCTTATTATTGACTCTTCGGTTACGTAACAAAATATGTCGATTTTCTTTCATCAAAGTCCGCATACGCATTGCATCCGAACATATTAGTTTGTTAATTTTTGTCTAATTTGAAAAACAGTCGTAATAATGATGCCGAGATTTTAGCGTTTAAAAATTCATTTCAAACGTAATTGTGAATAATCATAATCGAAATTATCTTTGAAATTACTACCCAATTTAAAGGATGCATTATATAATAGAAATGTATACGTATATTGTTTCGTGTGTCTCTATATTTGAGAATAAGTTAGGACTAAATAATTACATAGATTACAGCTTTTCATTTACTTGATATAAGAAATTCATCATATCGTTTGTAAACAAATATCTTGAACTACAGGTTTGATAGAAAATCGTGAATGATTAAAGCAAAAGTAATTCCAACGCATCATTTTTTATAGGCGTTGAAAGAATAAATTATTAGTGTTTACTTTCTTTTACCAATTTAACGTAACGCTCAATTTTGTTTATCAGAAAGAGATATGTAAAAGGAACTACTGGTCGCATTTCGATGCAACAATAACAAAGTGGAACATGGTCTTCATTCACTTGAGTCTACTTGTATGGGAGTAGCTGAATAGCTCGTGTTTATTTGGCATTAATATGATAATGACCTCGTATAAAGGTGTCTGAAGCATTGATAGTTTCTTTATGGTATCGCATACCAAATATATTAAGAATTTAGATTTAAAAACATTTGATTAAAAATTTTGCATTAAATGCTTTTGGCTTACAGAACTAAATGAGAAATTCAAAATATATAAATTGATAACCTCCACATAACTAATTTAAGTGTTGTAGTAGATCAAGGTCTAATATCAATCGTTTTAATTTGCAACAATGTCGGGGATAATGATATACTATATAACGATACTTCGCGAGCAATGTTCGTGCATATTATACTACTCAGTTTGATTTTCGTTTGTTTTCATGAATAAGGTAAAATTGATATCCAGCATTGTTTTGAATTTTCTGTACCTACTGCACATCATTGTGGTTTATACTCTTTAATTCACGATTCAAGATAGTTAATTTTCAATCATGATTTCTTTGTTAACAGGTACTTCATAGTTCTAAAGTTACTTTTTTGCTTCATTTTACCAACTGTAGTTCCGGTATATTTTTGGAATGAAGATTGGTACTACGCAATTATATCGCAAATATTCATGCGATATGCGTACGTATTAAATGCCACCTGGTGCGTAAATAGTGTGGCGCACATGTTCGGATGGAGACCCTACGATAAGTAAGTTTTTTAATTTATCTAAATTTTTATTGCTTTTCATAAATGCTTCTATTTTTATATTTTTCATTCTTTTATGGTTATTCCAAGAATAGTTAGATGAACGTTATTTCAACTGCATTTGTATATACGTTAAATAAGTGGTAAAGATAATGATATACCCAGACTTGATTGATTATAAAAACGAAAATCATGTTGTACATAACTAAGCTTCTATTTTGATATATTTATGTAATTACATTTAAAAGAAAACATAAACATATCTTAATACGCTCCATAATGATCGTCACAAGACCGATATAAATAATTTTGAATTTAAATGTCTAAATAAAAAAATTATTCCCCAGAGCCATCGCGCCCACGGAAAACATCCTGATCTCGATGGCAACAGGCGGCGAAGGCTGGCACAACTACCACCACGTTTTTCCTTGGGATTACAAGGCTTCGGAGTTCGGTCACTACACGATCGATCTCAGCACCGTCTTCATCGACACCTTCGCCAAAATCGGCTGGGCCTACGATCGAAAACAACCCTCGTCCGATCTTGTCAAGTCAACGATTACGAAGAAGGGTGACGGTACGCATTGCGAGGTCGCAGCACCACCCGAGGATACCAAGGCTAAATGAACGTCTCCATATACATCCCAGCAGTGCCTTTATCTTCATTCTTTTTTCTCCTTTCGTTTGCGGGAATTGTTCATCTTCTACGAGGTGTTGTTGGCATTATTTTACGTTTTTATTTGTCGAAGACGAAATTAGCAGAGCATGAAGGTTCGTTATAGGACATTTGTCAATTTGTTGATGTATTGTTCCAGTATATGTTGTATTCTTATTATAATTATTATTATTACTACTACTACTACTACAAATAACTATATATCATATGTGTAACGAATAATTAACGTTTCTAACGCAAACGTTTCAAGAAGTTTTGATATGCGTATATACAAAACGAAGAATGCCATTTGAATGTGCGAGAACCAAACTGAAATTGCTTTGCATCTGTATATTGGATTTTACATTTACAATTGATATTTTCGTATCGTATTGATTTGGACGCGCTAGAAAGTTCAAATGCTATTCTTTTTCAAGTCATGGAATGCAGAAGAAAAATATTTTTTCGATGTTTACTGTAATAGTGTTGAGTATAATATATTTTGTCAAATCATTTGACAGCTATATAAGCTGTGTCGAATAAGTTAAGAGTATTTATCATTATACCAATGAATATTGTGCGTGTTAATGTCTCTCGGAATACTAGATTAAAGATAATTACCAAAAAATTATTATCAAGTATATTTTAAGTATGAACTATTATTATCTTGGTGCATGTTTTCGTCTCTTTGATTTGAGAAAAAAAAATCATCGATACGTAACTTTACAGTAATAAAGTGTTTTGTACAAAAAAAATTGTTTTGAATCTTATATATTTGAATGTTTGTCGGAGAAATATCCACAAAATATAATAATTTTTCAAACAGATCGTAGGTACAGTACTACCACGTGGAGTTGAAAATAGCCTGTCTTTATTTAGTTTTGCTAAATTTATACCCAAAATTTTAGGAGGTATAATAAAACCGCGAATGCATGCCAAATCATTAATTACTTCAAATGCTGCTAATTGACCAAAATATAATAGAAACCGAGCGTGTTAACGATTAACTATTTAATCAAAAGGAGATGTGTAGGATAGGTGTAGGATAAAAAAAAGTAAAATAGTGTTGACTGATCAGTCAGTTACAAAAGTAGAAAAGAACGGGACTTCGGACAATAAATATGTTTTTATTACACATATATTCGTACAAGGGTTACATGATATTAATACATGTTCATTTAACTGTCCAGCAATTAAACACGCTGCATTTGTTTTCTTCTTCATATTATAGGATTATGCGTTATTGAGTAGTTGCAGTTGTCGTAGTTTTTCTTTAAATTCATTTCACTTCATTTTGTTTTGTAAAACACGGTTACAGCAGACTCGATGCATAAGTAATAAATAATAGAAAAGACAATAGTGATAGCGTTCAGAATGAGTGTCCGTAATAAACAATATATTGTTGTCAAGCGCTCATCGAAGGCGCCTCGTACTTTTTTCCCCCTCTCGAACTTTCTCGTTCCATGCATAGCGCAAGCTCGAATAAACTTCGAGGTGCTTTTCTTGTATACACTTTTTCGCAGAACCGACAAGATACAAACGATAAAAGAGAAGAAAAAAAAATTAAACTAAATATTAGCTCGACGGTCGAACTTTTTTCCTGACTGTCATCGGTTTTCTGTTTGAAACATCGACTCTCGCAAGTCGAAATAGGTATATAAGCGGATAAAGCGGGCACAAGAGCCTCGAGAAAACCACTAGGAGTTTTTCTTTGTTTTATTTTCTGCTTATATATACGTGTGTTCGTTTGTTTGTTTGTGTGTTCCATCAGTTTCGCTCTCGCTTGCTGCTGTCCGTCTGCACGGATTATATTTTTCTAAATTCAATAACAACTTGTTCGAAAAAACAGCACACAAAAGGAGAAAAGGAAACGAAATAAAATATAGAGAAAAAGAAACTTCTCAGGCTTAATTCTAAGGACTTAAAGGCTAAAATTATCAACCAAACCTTGGTGACCAGCACCAGACACTCGCTAGGTTCAATGTCTATGACACACACATCGATAATTATTTGTATTTGTATTTTATTTTTTTTCTTTCATAAACTAATGCGATTACGTCGGAGTTTTTGTTGTTTAGGTAATCTACACGCGAATTATATCTACGGACTTCTCTCGTTTGCGCTTCATTTTGATGTTTTTATTGGGTTAGCGAATCGACGACCGTTTGTTCGCAGATGAAGTTTGTGCTAAGATTCGCAATGTTCTTTGTGTGTTTGTGTTTCGCGCACATCTCTTAATCGTTGATGATGGCGCTAGAGGAGTATGAAAAGCTCGTCAATTTTAGCCATATGAGAAAATCTGTCGCACGATCGGTCAGTTTTTTTTCTCAAAGACGCCCGTCATAAAGCTCGATGGGCGTACATGAATTTCTCGATCGGACATCAGCTATAACGACGTACTCTTGTGTGAGACTACTTGGGCGCAAGCGGAGAGAGACGCGTGATTGATTCCATATCGTCGGGGCAAGAGTCGGATGAAAAGCGCGATAAATAATTTTTTTTTTACTTTTTTTATTTTTTTATTTCAATGATATTTATTAAATTAATGACACTTAAAATAATATTATCAGAAATTGTGCATATTACAACAGTCTGAAAAAAAATCATAAACCATTTTAATTTTCAAATTAATTATGACGTTTTTTCAGTAAAAAATTTTGATCTCTTGTTTGAGAGATCAAATTTGTTTACTGCACAAGTTATATAGTCTTTCTTTAACGTCCGTTATCACTTGCACTAAAATTAAGAAATCTTACAATGTAAATTTATCCGTATAAAATATTATGTTCAATAAATCGTAAAACTATCTTACAATTGTAAAAATCGAGTTAATTGACAAATCTAATTTTATTTTAAAATTTGATTCTCACTTTTAGAACTGGTAAAAATACCTCTCCGAGAGAACTTGTACTTCTTTCCGATAAAACTGAGTAAAAAAAAGAATACAACAGGACACTTGGTCAGCAGTAAAAAATTACGAGAGCAGCGGCAAACACAGGAAAAGTAGGTCTTCACGGCGAATTTCCATCCGACTCTTCCAAGGACGAATGCTGGAGTTACTACGATTACAAACCGGTAATAAAGGTAGGTATACCATAATGACGACTGCGTTCCCTTCTTTATTTTTATTTTCCTTCATATTTTTTACGAGAAGTGGACTAATGGAGATTCCTCGACCTTCAACATGCAACATGAGAGAAAGGACTGTTTATCTGCGTTACTTTATTTCGTGTTTTTTTGTGTTTGAATTTTCTTTTCCTTAAAAAACGACTATTTATCCACGAGATTCGCACTTGCCTATGACACTGTACATCATTCGCAGGTGCTGCGTTATATATAAACATCGTAGCCACTTTTCTTTATTCGAATTAATTTTAATACAAACCCTGAAAGGCCAGCTTTTACGCAGTTATATATTAAAATTAATTGCTTCCCTCTTCGATGAGAAAGAAAAGATCTCTATGTATGTAAGAAAAAAAAATCGAACGCAAAAGAGGAAAGAACAGACGAATCTTGTATCGCGATTGTCGCACGGTTCTAACATCGTTTATTTATATACTTGTATCCTCTTCGTCATCTCTGCTTTAATATATATATAATATAATATGTGTGTCGGTGTGGCGCAGAACTTTTTGCATCAATTTCCACGTATAACAAATTCACCGCCTGAGGCGATCCACCGAACTACGTATTATTCTTAAGCACCATAGTGAGCGATCCAGACTGTGAGTTTTTTTTTCATTTTCTGTAATTTATATTTATACTTTCGAGAAAAACTTGTTGCTCTACGTACACATCTCAAATTTAGCTCGGGCGCGCGAGACTTATTGTTGCAGCAGTTTTTTTTCTCGCTCAGCCTGCCTCCGCGAGTAAAATGTTAAAAACGCCACACTCAATCGTAATCTTGGATTATTCGACCAAACGTATCGATCGATAGTCGTGTTCTTTTATAGTCTCTTAAGTATATATGTATACAACACACGACTTTCCGTTTCCCGAACAAAGCTCCGACCACATGCGCATCTATACACGAACGATAATATAAGCAAAGAATTCGAGGAGTCCTCTCCCGAAAAATTCCATTCCACGCCGAGCGGAAAAAAATCAACTCTTTTGATATACAAAGAAGTCGCCGGACATTCAATCTATTCGTTAATAATTTTTCTCATTTTCATCTCAAGCTGGACGCTACTTCGCAATATAAACGTTCTTTGATGATATGTCGTTAGAAAATATATAGATCAGACTGGCTACAAGACACAAGAGGAGATCGGAAGAAAAATAAGTTTCCCGCTGCTCCCTCTTCTTTCTCTCTCCGACCCCGGAGACTATACTATACACTGCGTTTGTCTTTGTGTCTGTCCTCACTCGGGGTATGCTGCTGCGCACGATCGATCGAAAGCGCTTAATAACTCTCCTCGCTGCTCGTCTCTTTCATCTCTTCGTTTTCGTGTATCACGATAATGCAGTTTTTCTCCCCTTTCGCTCTGCGAATCACTGCTTCCTAAAACCTCCTCCCTATCCTCTGTTTGGCATCTTGCGATCAATTCTCCCAGCTTGTTTGTGTGTATGTGTGCGTGTGAGATAGACCAGCATCTATCTTCTCCTCTTCCGCGACGAAATCGAACTTCTTTTTTTTTTTAAATCCCGATTACATTATCTTCGTCGTCGTGTATACAAAGTATAATCGGAGGGGAGGAAAAAACTGCGTTATCGTGGGCGCAGAAGACGGGCTTTGCCCTCAGTGTATATAATATGTGCGGGCGAGTATGTCGCGATCCTCAAATTAAAATATTACAGAGTATAAGGTACAGAACGTCCTAACGAAACGTCGCACTCGATCTATAACGTCGTGACGCGAGTTCGGGCCAGCCGAATTTCACCTACATCTCGAACGGAAAAAAGATCATTTGGCTTCACCTCTCTACACGCTCCCCTGCTCTCTTACATTTTTTTTGTTGTTGTCATTTTCGACTTTGTTAATTTTTTTCTCCGTTACTTACATCTTCGTTTGAATTTTAAGCTCGTCTGCACACGCGTTACGACCCTCGGCGCACACGTGTAGCGTGATAAAAAGCGCCGTCGCTGTCGCCGCCGCTTCCTTGATAAACAGTCAGTCTTCGATCGATAATCTTTGATGCCCCGCAACGTTCCTGCTGCGCAAAATTCGACTCGGAGAGGAAGGAGGGGTTGAAGTAGGGGGATGATCACCGAAAGACTGCTGCTTCCTCTTTTTCTTCGTCTCGGGCTAGCGATGTACAAGGGGGATACAGGAAGCTGCGCGGACGATGGTTTGTGGCTGCGTGTATGTGTGTTTGTGTGTATTCTCGGTTGTCCTCTTGCGAGCAGTAGCAGCAGCGCAGGCATGTCACTGGCGCACGCGCCACCAGGTCTGCTGTACTTTTTCGTAGAGCTTTTTGCAGAAGCCAGCGAGCCTCCGTCACATCCCAGCGTCGCCCGGGATCTCCTCGGGATCGCTGTTGTTGCCCTGGTCCGTCGACAGGCTGCGCGCCTTGTCCGGACTGTCACCGTGCGGCTCCTCGCCCTCCTCCAACGTCACCTGAGAACATGCAAAAGACAGTTTTTTTTATACATAACAGTTATATTCTCGTCGGTAATATCCCGAATATCCACGGCGTAGATTGATACTATTAATTATTGGCTGGCGTAGACGGTGTTTAATTAAAATCAATCATTTATGCTGAATGAAGCTGCATTAGTATATATTTCCCCTTGATTCTACTAAATCCATCATCCAAAATTAATTTAGAAACCAGCAAATAGAAATTGTATAATCAATATCTATCTTTATTGATTCAGCGTTTCCTCTCTAATTAGTTTCATCAAAATTAAAAATCCGACATTATGACTATATTCATCAGTAACTAAATATTAAATCGCTTTAAATAACTTTATAGATCAAAAACAAGACAATACCTGAAAGTGCATCTTGTCGCCTTGTTGATGCTCGGAGGACTGTTGGTAGTCGGGCGGCGGCGAGGGTGGTATCATCGACTGGTACCAGTCGCGGTTCTCCTCGAGGGTATCGAGTATCTCTTGGGCGTCGGGATGCACGAGGTCGGCCCAGGTTTCCCATAGCGGATGCACGATGTAGTCGATGAAGCCAACTTGCGACTTTTCGATAGTCGCGTTGTGCCGGTCGCACATGGGACTGATGTCCATGTTCTGCTCGCGCTCGCGGTCGCCCTGCTGGAAGAACTCCTCCATGAGAAGGTCGACCCAGCGTCGATACAGCGGCAGCGGCTTCGTCGGGTTCGACAAATCGGCGCAGTGGACCAGGTTCTCTAGGACCTGACGCAAAAAATTATGGTTATACGATGATTTGTATTATTTTACTTTGCGAGAATTATTTGGGCGATAACTTACCTGAATTCGGTCTGTGTAATTGTCGAGTAATAAAACGCCAGAACCGGCGACCTTCTTGGTCTCCACCATAGTTTTAAGGTCGGCGAGGAGGGACATGTGTTTGGACATGTCCGTAGACAGTACCATGTCGATGACCATTTTCCTCAGGGTCTGGCGTTGCTTTTTCGTGCAGTTGGCGAAGATATCGCAGCCTTCGTTTTGCAGCAGTTTGAACGCAACTGCCAGATGATGATTTTCTAACACGGATTCGTCGTTGTACATCAAAGCTAATTCTGAACCTGTAATGCAAAGTATTTGCGAGGTTTAAAATCTGTTTTGACGCATCGACTTTTTACATGGCTGCGATGAAAAGACGAATTCTTACTTGAGTTAATAAGAAATTGATTGGTGAGACCAGGATGATCGACGTCGTGAATGGTGGCGGCGAAGAGGGCAGCTGTTATCTCTAACGGCGTGAACACAGACTGAAAAGATAAATTTTAATAATTAATAAAAAGTTATACAAGGATGGTTAACCATTTTTTTACGTTAATCAGTTTTGCTGAATCATTAATACAATCCTCACAATTTATTCAGTATAAATTAATGGCATGATGTAAACGAAAATAAATATGAGTATTTCTTAAAACCACGTTGCAAACACATTTTAAAAAGTATTTAGAGAGCTGCATTTTCTAAAATTTGTAGTCGCTGGATTTCTTTGAAGAAATGGGTTTTAACTAAAGTAGTAGCTCAAAATTTTATTTTGTCCCTTTATGAATTTTGTACACAAAGTATGTCCAGCACATTTCAAGCTTTTAAAAGTTTTTTAGAATTATAAATAGTCTACGAGTAATATACGAGCGAAATGCATAAAACTCTGTAAAAATTTAGTAAAACAATTCACGAAATCTTATTTTTACTATAAATATAAACGTATACAATTCGTTCTAAGTATAATCGACTAATGCTTATTATGTACGGGTGTACAAACGCGTATGCGATCGACCGTGTTATTATTACGTTAGCATACACTCCACGGTACAACAGCCTCACGTTGAATTAATACGGCTCATCTGCATTACCATATTATCTAGAATTTTAATTCACTTTTAAGAACGAAAATGTTGATATTCTATTTCTGTATATTAGGTACACGCTGTGCGCGCTGTAATTTTTAAATTATAATAATCATCATAAGACATTATTGCTTGTACTGTTATCAATTATTCACTTTTCTGGTGTCGCTTTTTTTAGAAGAAGCCAATTCGATATCGTTTTAACATGCACCACTTTGACAAAAATCAAATATAATGCCTAATTATATTTCCTGAGATATATTTGGCCATAAATTTATTACTAAATTCAAAATTACGAAAATGACGCATTTACATTCAATACAAAGTGAACAGATCTACGCTATAAGGGATTATATACCATTTCAATCTCAACATTTTGCTAATCCCCTGGATCTTCAAGCTAGGAGTGACCAACATTTTGCTGAGATTCCTCCCCTGTGGGCATTTGCTTTAATTCCTCTGAATATGTATAGAGGTGTCTTTGAATGTAAATGAAATCAGCGAGCTGTAAAATTTATGAATTTCGTTGCGTTCTCAACCATTTCCCCAAAGTTAAATACACAGAGACGTACGATGTACTTAAAAAATGATAAAACTGTGATAATAAAATAACATAGCTGCCTGTTTTACATTTTCTGCTGCATTGTGTTCTAATTAAAAACGTACATATTTACAGAACTAGATTATAATATTCATATTTTGCTTTACTTTTTAAGGTGGATTCAGCATATTTTAGAAAGATAATACTTTTTTTGCAAAATATAATTAGCAATTTTTTAATCTCACTCCGCTGGTAAAAAATAGACCAAGATTGATGGTTAATTTGTTAATTAAGTATTAGAATTAGAACATACATATAACACTATAATTATGTATTAAAGCATCTCAACATATTGTAACGTGTTAAATTGTCCTAACACTTCACTTCACGTTTTTTCCCGGCAGCTCTTCGATTCTTATAAACAACATCCACATACATTCTTCATTCACGCAAGCCAAGAATATATCTCACAAAGTAATTCAGCGCAAGATATATAAGTGAATAATTCCGGGTATCCCAGTAAAACGATGCCACTTTGAATAATTCAATGTTATGAGTGCAGCGCACACGATCGCCCTCGGGGAGCTCGTCAAACTATCCCACGGCATTTCGTCGGCTCATGTCAACTAAACATCCGCAGGAAAATAGCCGATCCGGTTTCCCAACTCGAAATTCCCTCGTTTTGCGTAAATACTTCATACTCACTGTAAATCTCTTCTCGTAACCAAAATCTATTTTGCTTAAAAGAATTTTTTAATCAGGTATAGAGGAAAATGGTATATCGAAAGCTTGTAGAGATTGACGTTGAAATTCAAAGGTTTTTATCGCGAAAATATTTTCAATCTCAAAACGTCGTTATTACGACGTATACGGATGGAGTGAAATGTCAATACGCTCGCGAGTATGTTTCATCTTGATTTCGCTGTCGCGAAGTAATCTAATGGATTGACTGTAATATATATTTTTTGATATCGGAGTCACCAAAATTGAAGCTAGTTCATGTCAGGTACTTTCAAGGCCTCCATATACGATCGATGTTATTTAATTTCATGATCAATCAAACTAAGCTGACCCTTCCTTTCACATTTCTCCGTATAAAAACTCTGGAATTATACAATACATATAAAACTGAAATTTGTAGGAAAAGTTATTATAATTCTGTGCGATCTCGACCCCTATTTTAACGTCTCCTTATTTTTAGATTTAAATAAGTTTTTTCATGCCTCCCGAAGGATCTTACTTTAACCTTTCATCGAGAGTCGACGCAAACAGCATTAAATCCAATTTTCATGGAAATTTTATTACTTATGTATTCCAAGCAGATATATTTAAAAATAGACTTCAATGATGTGAAATAGTTGACGTAAAGCACCAAAGAAAATTAGATTCTTGAAATATAAATCTTGATAGCAATTTGAAAAAGCTATGCATAAATTACACAATTATAATATGTCAAATATAATAGAAGCTAAATTAAGTTCAGTTAATTCTCATATTTTGTTTACTATTTACAAACTATTCACACAATCATTTCGCGTCATACGAAATGGAACGTTTCCATGCTTAGAAAATGATCCCGCAAACATGATTTGCAGCTGTCTAAACTGCGCGCGAACCCGCAACTAATCGATAATGCTACGAGAGATGCACGATAAACACCTGTCACTTACCCTTAAAAGGGGGGTGAAACTCTTTTGAAATCCTTAGAAAAAAAATATATGTTTCCTTATATTTATTTATAGTATATTTATTTGTTTGATAATAACGATTTTTAAACAGTTGTTTTCAAGACGATTTCCAACAAAAATATATGACAGCGACGCGTATTAACTGTATGTTAATTAACTACCCCAAATAAATTATATATTCCCAGCGAATTATTTAAATGAAGCAGTCGCGCATTTAAACGATCGACGCCCACTCGGGAATTTCATACCAACACAGCTGATCGATGGTTATCCGTCAAAGTCATGACCCTCCAAATAAACATCGAAATTCAGACACCAACGCAGCGTCGTTTGTTTAATCACCCCCTAAACCGTTTTGCAAACAGTTCCGAAAAGAAACAGCCACACGAATAAAAAAAAATGACGTAAACAACTGCGCGCAAAATGCAGCTATCAAGAACCTACAAATTAAGGGGAGTATAAAGTATAAATCATACTGGGTTGACTAATTTATCGTCGCACCGTCACGTCAAGAGGAAAAAAGAACATAAAAACCAGACGCGCTTTTCTTACTCTGCGTTTTTTTCCTCTGGCTTGCAGTCGTTTGCCACATTTCTTTAGTTCTTTATTTTCCGGAACCCCTGCAGTTCGTCGTCGCCCTCGTTCGAACGCCCGCGGCGTTTATATAATGTATATATACGTAAGGGTACACGAAGCTTTCCATGCGGGAAATGCAAGCGGTTAAATATTTGAGCTGGTTGAAGTTTCATAAACACTGGGACTTTATCGCGGCGACAAGGTTCGTTCTGGTTTTAGCGTATGCAATATTTATTCGATTTCTTTCAATTTTAACAGCCTCGATTGTGAAACATGTTCCGATAACGATGTTTATAGAGATTTTGTACTTTCCTGACAGCATTAAGCAGCTGGATTATAAAATAAGGGACGATGTTAAAACAATGACGTTTCGCTTGGTAATTAAAATTTTTTAATAACGCTGAGCAACTTTAAAAGTTTATTTGCTACTGAAAAACTGTGTTTCCACTTTGCTTTCAGTATTTCCATGATAAGTAAAATAAAGATGTTCATAAATATTTCATTGGGTACACATTTTTGAGTGATTGCGGAAGGAGCAAACTGAGTTTTAAGCTAACAGAGTTATAGTGTCGCCGTGAAGTTTTTAATTACCTCCATCATCTCCTGCAATTATATATATTGCTATAATCTATCACGAAAATTTTCTCTTCCTTCCATCGACCGCTAAAACTCTCAAGTAATAAATAATGGAATGACATATTTTTGTTTGAAACCCAAACAACCAGTTTTTACAGTTAAAAATTTATAATAAGGTACATCTCTTAAATCTCAACATTAAAAGTTTCAAGTAGCTTCAATTCAGATCCTCTAATTTAACGAATAACGCTCCAGCAGATCGCACTGCTATGCGCGCACACACACACACACACACACACACACACACACACACACACACACACAC
>UCOJ01002222.1:0-14194 GCA_900474305.1 Cecidostiba fungosa
TTGATATGGGACTCGTTCAGTGTCAGTTTTTTGATTTTTATGGTCTGTATTCTTGTTGGCATGGGAATTGTGATTGATGTGAGAAATGTTTTTTTTATTATTTCACACATATAAGCATCGTTGTTATAAGCAGATTGTAGATTGTTGTAATTATCCTTTATTAGTGCACATTCGTTGTGATACATCTGTTCGAGAAGGCGATGGGAGTCGGTATATTTATGGGTCTTGTGTTTCTTTTATTCTATATGAATTGGATTGCACAACAGCTGACTAATAGTAGCGATGATATTTTCATAGCAGTGTATGAATTAATTATATTCAATTCTTCAATTAACTGTACTAGATTAATATAAAACATGTGAGTTTATTGTGATTTCAACTATTTTCTAATATTTTAGATATTCAAGTAAATGGTATAATTTGTCTGTAAAAGGACAGAAATTGATACTTTTTCTACTACAAAGTAATGCAAATAGTATTACGTTAAGAGCTGGGGGAATTGTGGATATGAATTTGCAGCGATTTGCAGCTGTAAGCATAAATAACTCGTATTTAATATAATAATTTGTTTTATGAGTTTTCTTTGTAAACTTTAGAAAAATGCTAAGTATACGTTAAGATAGTTACCAAAGAAGTAGACGGCAGATCAAATTAGTTTGCATTCTTCTTTATTTGTTAATTATAAGAAATTACAAATAAAAATGAAATCGGTTTTCTCCATATCAGGGTTTCATTATTACTAATGATCGAAATCACTTTTATTTATTGCAGATTCTTAGAACGGCAGTGTCTTACGCTACAGTCATGCTGTCAATGAACAACTAAACATATGGCATGATTTTTCTTTCATATTTTACTATTGTAAGAAAAATCTGTATTGATATTATTATTCTACTCACAGTGAACAAATTAATGATCGTACTTCTTTGTATTCTCCACTATTAAATTAAAATTCGTAGATGTGGTATATTAATTATTTTAGTTTCATTATTAAATACAATATACGAAAAAAGTTTTTAAGTGGAAATAACAATATAGGAGTTAGAACATATAATAATCAGGTGCACAAGGAATGTTTTTATTTTGCCTCTACTATGCTATAACGGTTTTAGTTGCAACAGATCTTATAAATTCAGTATAGCAAAAGGTTATATTTATTATAAAATATTTAATTGTCACAAATATGCAAAGGACAGTGTCGCTATATATAAGGATCTGAATGGATCCAACTGTTCTCCCCAGAAATATCCTGGTTCCGTCCAAAAGAATGTCAATTATCTGTAACATAAATTAAATTTCTAAATAAAATTTGATAGATTACTGAATAGAAATAATGTTTGCATGGAGCATACATACTATCAGCAAGCTGGAAGTATAAAACAGAACTGCGCCAAAAATAATGTCAAAAAGTAGTAACATGATAAAGAGATTTGATGAAACCAAGTACTCTACTACATTATTGTAAAGTATGAGATTAAAAATTTATATTGCAAAAAACAATGTAAACCTTACTTGATAATTGCAGCTGAATTCTGACGTTGCATCGCCGAGTATGTTGGAGTAAATAATAAAAAAATCTGTATGTTCACGGCTGAAGCAAAGCAGTACGATGTATAAAATTCGTAGTATTCGAACAATTTCATCAGATACATAAAATATTTGTGAATGCAACTTTCGGGCAAGATTTATTCAGGGATACAGTCATCTGTCAAAAAATTCAATCAACGCATGTGCAATTCTATAACATTTTTTGTGCAGACCGTGTTATTTTTAGTAAGATGTTGTACAATTGCGAAAAATAATTGTTATGCGTGTCCAGATTAATTGTTATTTAAATTTATCTAGTACCTTTACGCTGAATAACAGCATTGAAACTGGATAGTCCATGATATTTCCATTCGTACATCAGTGCAATCTTTCCTCGAATTTCGTTATACTTTTATGACGCATCGTCAAATTTCTCTCGCATCTGATCGAAGAGTTATACCAGTGTAAAAGATATTTAACAGACAAAATAACTAAAGGAGGTCCACTTTTGACTTTCTCGATTGCGAATCTTCCAAACACTCGTCCACTTCTTCCTCGCTCATTGTCTCTGCTCTGTATCGTATACGACCTGCCTCATCGAGCTCTCCGTTTGTTTGTATCTCTCGGCGCTCTCGGACTCGAACTGGATCGATTTTGCGCATCTCCCGCATGTGCAGATGCTGAATAATACATGCGTCGTACGTATAATTATATCTAGAAAACGATTATCGAAATTCTTGGTACAAGCAGCGGTAATGTTCTATATGTAAATAAATATCGCAAATTTTTTCGTCAGGCGTGGGGTCTCGGGTGGGGTGAGGTCATTGCTACGTCCGCTCATAAGCTCTCGGGATAGTCTCATTCGGAAGTAGAGCTCAAATGTACGGTTTCTGCTAGACACAAGGTGTAAAGCATAGTTGATAATATTTTGATATAAATCCAAAGCATCCGTTATAATCACTGGATTATAAATACAAGCACAATATATCTATTACGAAAAAAATTATTGCGCATTCGAAAAATTTTATTTTTTTTCAGATATCTTTTACATGTAAGAAGTCATGTCCATAGTGTGAGTCAACGAAGGGTATGTTGAGATTTATATTTATTATAAAAATGAAGACGCTAAACATATTGTGTGCGTTTCCCTAATATACAAAAATTCACTATTACTGTTCTAGCAATCGTTCATCATCAACTGCATGTAAAAAAGTAATGTAATAAAATATTTATACTAAACTCGAAAACATACATAAGAAAAATGATGCATTTAGGTGAACTATTAGTTGGTATCTACGAAGTACAGAGTTGGAGTAAACAGAAGATTTTTATGAAAAATGTGAAGAGGATTTACACGATGGTAGGCGTAACTTGGATATTGATCTTTGCAACAAAGGAAATAGGTGGCGATTTTCGACATTTTTTCTTTATCATCTCGACTCTGATGCTGCAGTACAGTATTATCTTGAGAAATTTTCTACAGATCCTCCGGATTATGAATGAAAATTTCCGTCTTTTTTCAAAAGAATTACGTCAATTGGAAAAGATGAGGATCCAGTTTTCAAAATTCAGCGAATGGTATCTGTTAGTTTACGAAATTGCCGAAGACATTCAGACGCTCTATATGCGAAGCCTTCTCTGATGGTTTTAATAATTTTCGAATTGATTGTAGAGTAAAATAACGGAGAAAGTCATTAATAAATGGTTGTATATATTGAGTGCACATTATCGATGCAAATATAGAATTTATCCTATATAATTATACTTTTTTTAATATGATAAAGTAATTGGAACGCAATAATTGCGTCACTCAATAATTCTGGTCACGCAAGAAATATGACACTTTGTTATTGAATTACGCAGTGAATATGAAGTGCATTAAATACTGAATACGATGATTCTGTAAAATGATATAAATAGTATTGAGTTCTCATATATAAAAAAGTCACCTGATCAATATAATTAAAGTTTTTTATCCTACTCTAAAGATGATACGGTAATCACTCTATTTGTTCTCTGATTGGTTGTTCGTTACATATTGTGCATGATTTCCTATTCTCAAAAAAAAGAAAATTGAGAATGTATAATAAATTCTACTATTTTTAATGAACGCAACAATTTATTGAATCGATGTTGCATGAGAGCCTACCTTCCTCTCTTTAAAGGCAAGTCACTTCAGACTATACATAGTTATGAAGTCCGGCTGCGGGTGAGCTCGGACCAGCATAACTTAACACAACTTCTACTAAGATAATACATAAGTATATAGTTTTTAAACTATAACAAATAATATTACACTGGTTTCTGCAATAATACCGGATTACATTGCTCAACAATGCTTCTAAATTCTGCAAGATTAAGAAAGTTTTATCAAAGCATTTGTATTAGCGATTTATTATTCATAAAATGTGCTTATTATTATTTCAAAATCGTCGGTCTCGCCACAATAAGCTTCCGTTCCAACTCTGTCAAGAAAAACTATAAGTCCTCGCTATGCACCTCTTCGAAATTAGGTATATTGCTCAATGTAGTTTTAGTTCTTACAGTAATCGCTGTGAGCTGCTATAGTGCAATGGCAATCATTACCGCCGGGAAGTTTGAAAATTCGATCAAGTTTGATCGAGTCATTGGCGTAATTCGTCTGATTTTCGGAGCTAGTACATCCATAGTTATTCTAATCATGTTTTGCTGTAAGCAAGGATCAATGGTGGAGATTGCAAATAAAATACAGGTACAGTGGTACATTATTATTCATTATAAAATCAATATAATAAATGTTCTAAAAATTGTGATATGAACTTAAACGCACTATTTTTCTGAAGACAATTTCAATTTTATCAGCTAACTTCAATACGAAAATTGGAAATGTAAATGAGTCTTTCTCGATTTGTCGAGAATCGGGAGGCCTTTTTCTAGTCAACGTTATCATATGGTTACTTGTTTTGGTTTCGGTTCCAAGGGATAGCAGGATTGTCTTTATTGTGACTCCTTATGTCCCAGAGATAATAATGATATCAATGCTAGTGCAGTATAGTATTGTATTAAATTCAATACAGCAACTTATGAAGATAGTTAATGCTAATATCCTTTATACATCTCAAAACTCTGATAAATCTGAGGATAATAAGATTACTATAATTAAAAACAATAGAAGTGGGCAATTTTTTAGAAAAAAGTTTAGTAAGTTTTTTCAACTAAGAGATATGCATCACTTGCTTTGTGATATCTCCGAAGATTTGGAAAAGTTTTACTCTCGACCTGTATTACTTTGTATCACCTACATTTTCGGGTCCTTGATTTTATGTTCGTACTTTAATACAAAGAAAATATTAAAAGAAGGAGAGAGGGTCCTGACATTCGAAGCTACTTTCTTCTTTGTCGTGACGATGCTGCATTACATCGAGCCGTTGGTTAACTTGACCAGATCCACTAGTGCGGTTATTACTGAGGTAATACATTTGGTTTGCATAATTGAAAAGTAAATAAAAATTATTGGATGCTAATTTGAATTAAACTGTTTTTTTAGAGCAAAAAAACTGTTAAAATTTTAAATAGGTGGTCTGAAAATTTCCAAAATCAGCCAGAAACTGCGATGGTAAGGTGATAATTTGAATATTCATGAAATAATTTGAACATGAAGCAACTTGTCATTTGATTACAGTTGAACCCATTTTCGAATTACTTAGTCCAACCAAATTTGGAATTTACTGCAGCTGGGCTTTTATCACTCGACGGTTCACTTTTAATTTCGGTATGGTTATTTTAAATAAAATGCTATCGTTTATTAATAGATAATATATTGTAATTGATTACTTTTAAAGATTGCAGCTTCAATCACGACATATTTGATGATACTATTACAAGTCCAAGATACCAAGTCCAACTAAAGATGACATTCAATTCGTAACAGAGGCAATGCACAAAATGCATTATTAATTATTATTCTTTTTTATGGCTATACGTTACTTTGCATTAGGGAGGACGAAATTCAATTCTTTTAAGAGGATCTTTTTTGATGTTGGTATGTATGATTGTTTATTTATAGATTACAAAAAGTCATGATTACTGATCTATATATTATGGTTATATTTTTATAACTAATATCTCAATCATATCAGTGTCGCGATTTTCCCCATTTGTGCCGGAGTTTCTTGTCGTCTTATTTTCAAAATTGAAGCTTTAATTGCATATAAAATTAATTCTAAAACTAAGTATGTCTGGTAATAACGTATTGCACATACTCCTACTATGATTACGATGCATTATGTTAATTGAAAAAGTTATTGAAACTTCAATATACATTATGTCATTTTCATTCTATTCGCAAATTAAACTTATTGAAGTACGAACAAATGTTCCGAACATTGCTTGCTTTTGTAAAATTTTTAAATCCAGTAAAATGAAAATGTTCAATTATAGTAGTATTGACTTATTGTATGTTAAGTGTGCTTTCTACTATTTTAAGTGCGTTGGTCTAGCGACCATGACCGTCTGCTTTAAATCCATCATTGAAAACAAAAAAGTTCAGTATTTGCTATTCGCACCTTCAAAGATCGGAATACTACCCAACTTGGTTTTAATTTCCGCAGTAATCGGTACACACTGCTATACTATTAAAACAGCCTTTCAAATAAAGATGGAAAACTCGATGAAATTCGATCGAATAATGGAAACGATTCGTCTGACGTTCGGTGCTGACTCATCAGTATTTATCTTAGTTATGTTTTACACCAAGCAAGATGCCACTATAAATATAGCAAATAATATTAAGGTAAACTGGTCTACTCGTTTTATCGTAAATTTGATAATACTTAAAAGCTGGTTCATAAGTTAATTAATTAATTTCATTTTTTAAGAAAATGTCAGTTTTATCAGTCAACCTTAGCACTAAAATTATAAAACAGAAAGAACTTTTCTTAGTTTTTCGAGCAACAGGAAGGATTTTTACAGTTCACATTGTGCTATGGTTACTGATTTTCATTACGACTCCAACGACCAATAGTATACTGATCTACCACATATCGTTGAATATATTTGAGCTTGTCATCACGTCTACGTTTCTACAGTACAGTATTTTATTAAAACTAGTACGAAGAATTCTCGAAATTGTCAACGTCAACATCTTTGACATATTCCGAGACTCCAATGCAATCGATATTCATACGGTTAGTACTATTGAAAATAATTGCAATGAAATCAGGTTTAAAACAAAGCTGCGAAAGTTTTCGCAGCTAAAAGAACTGCATATTTCAGTTTGCGATATCGCGGAGAGTCTTGGACAACTTTACTCTGTACCACTACTTTTTTGTATAACCTACGAATTCATCTCGTTAACTTTTTATATTTACTTTGTTACGAAAATGTTAATCGGAAATTATCACGAGGTCATCTCAGACGACACTATTTGCTTTTGCGCTTTGGGAATATTACACTACATCGTGCCTCTGATTGACTTGATAGGATCCACTAGTTCTGTCATCAGTGAGGTAACGCATACTTTTATTCTCGTAAAATTAAGTCATGTTATGGGAATTTTTACTACAATCACAACAATCAACAACAATACTTATTGTAGGGTGAAAAATCTGTCGAACTTATAAATAGATGGATTGAGATTATGAAGAATCAGCAAAAAACTGTTAGGGTAGGGTGATCGTTTGAATACTAAAAAGTCAATATCGGACTTTATACTTTATTATAATCAGAACCTATTATGGTTAACAATGTTAAAGCTAAGAATTTACTACAAAACAAAATGATTCAAAATGAATTTTAAAGAAATTAATATTTTCTTTGACTTTGTTGCAGTTATACCATTTTTCCAATTACTTAGCACAGCAAAAAATGAAATTCACTGCAGGTGGACTATTTTCATTGGATGGGTCACTGCTTTTGTCGGTATGATAAATAATCCTTAAAAATGCTAATTATTAATAATACTTAATTCGTAATAGAAGACTCTTTCTAAAGATTGCAGGTTCGATCACTACATATCTAATGATACTTTTACAATTTCAAGGTATTAAGCCCGACTTATGATAATTTACAACTAAAGATTACAACCGATCTAATTTTGATAGTCTGAATAAATGTTTTAATAAACACTATATACAATTGTCTTATTCTTACTTTACGGGGTAACCGTAGATTATTTTTATTCTTAATGGAATAGCTCATTTTACTGAGTCTGAAAACTCATTATTGAGAGCTCTGCGATTACTGAAATGAATGAGTACTTTACAAAAGGATGAAGGAAGTCAGCTATTTGTATCTGTAATATATATATAATTATCAAAAATAGTGCCGTAAATACAATCATAACTTATTTGATAATCTTGCAGCAAGAAAATGTTTCTATGAGTTCTAAAAATACTAAATTCTATTAAAACAATTGTTTTAACAGTTTCATGTATTAGTATATTATCCGGATTTGTGCACAAATCTGAAAATTTTGCTAATAATTAATCCTATGAATATGAGATCTGATTGTAAAAACTATCAGTGAAATTACGTTTCATCAATTATATGTAAGCTACACTTATAAAATTTGTAAAGAATAGTTACTACACGTCCATATTCGTGCTTCACCTGTTATTACATTGAGAAAAAAAATGGTTTTAACATTCGACGTGACAATATTAGAGAAAGGGTTCTTTTACTTTTTTAAACTATTTGGAGTGGCGACAATGAAATTTGAAATTTCAAAGATAAAAAATGAAAAAATAACCAAACGTAGATTGTTTGCTTATTCTAAAATTGGAATTGCGTACAATTCAGTTTTAGTTCTCTTAATGTCAACTTTAAGTATTATTCTGATTGGAAATAAAATAAAATATAAAAGTTTTTTACCAAATGTACGAAAAGTCCAGAAAATTACAGACATTGTGGAACTTGGGTTTGCCTCGTTTACTTGTATATTTATATTTGTGTATTTTTGTGTTCAGCAGAAGAAAACAATCACAATAGCTAATCAGATCTGTCAAATTCACAATTCTTTTAGCATCAACAATTATGAAATAGATAAGAAGAACAAGAAAAATGAATTTTTGATAATCACTCTGCTCATTTTCTGCACTAGTTTCATCTTCTGGTTTTCGATAATCGTTACCACGAATATTAACATCGATACTTTGAATGAAAAGTTACTTTATTATATAGTTGTTTATTCCAGTCACATGATAATACAGTCTATACTAATACAGTACAGTATCACTCTCAATATGATAGGTTACTTTTTTAAATACGTGAATAAATCATTAACTGTTCTAACGAAACCCAATCAGTTGTTTTTAGATGTACAATGCCTTAACAATGATAAAATCAGGAGCGATCGGATTTCACAAATACGTAAATCATATCTGATTCTTGGTCAAATTTCAGAAGATTTATCAACTTTTTATTCACCACCGATGTTTTTCTGCGTTTCGGTTACTTTCCTGATGCTCATACGCTCTGGACTTTATTTAGCTACATCTATTACTGATGAGAATTTTAATTTAGCGATTCAAACTTTAGTTCACTGTATTGCCTACATAATTTATTATTTCTTCTTGTTGGTGGTTTTGACCAAAATGGTATCTACAA
The DNA here is from genome assembly GCA_900474305.1 of Cecidostiba fungosa. Lineage (NCBI taxonomy): Eukaryota > Metazoa > Arthropoda > Insecta > Hymenoptera > Pteromalidae > Cecidostiba > Cecidostiba fungosa. Next base: position 9,112 of record UCOJ01002222.1, read on the forward strand.
TTGTCACTGAGGTATCTATTTATTGTAATTTTGATTTAATTTTACTACGATATAAACAACTAATTTTCCATATTGTATGCAGAGTAAAAGGACAGGAGAGATTGTGAGTGATTGCGTTCATGATGTGGAGAATCAAGAAATAGTTGAAAAGGTGAACAAGATTAAATTTGTTTATTTATTAACCTAACTGAATTACATTATTGATTAATATTCTTTAGCTGAACCGATTCTCTAACTACTTACTTCATAAAAATATTAAATTTACTGTTTTCAACCTTTTTGCCTTGGACGAATCTTTGTTAATGTTGGTAAGTAATATTTTTTTCCTATTGCTTTATAATCTTTAAATTATTCTTAATTAAATAAAATTAGTTTGCAGGCTCCATTGCTACGTATTTGGTAATAATGATGGAATTTCAATAAAATAAATAAAGCTTAACATTTTGTCATTAGATGTACTCGATATTATTTATGGGATATTATTAAATGGTTTTGATAATCAATCAATTTTCGTCATGTCTTGTATTTATACTAAATTAAGTTTGTATTAGAAAAAAATAGTTCTCTTGACACTTCGTCCTAGACTTACGTGTTCTATTTTCATCCCGATCGATTTTCTCGTACATAAACACTTGCATTCTGCAAATTAAGTTCTAGCTCTATAGTCAAAACGCAATTTCTTAAAGTGCATTTTTAGATTTATGATAAGAATTCAAGTTCACGTTAGTAAACCTTTTAGAATCTTTGATCGTATTCGCATATAAAATGTCAATTAAAAGATGTTTAAATGATGAAAACTTATCTGCAAAATATATTTATTATTTCTTCAAAGTATTTGGATTACTCACAATAAAGTATCACCATATAAAGTGAAAACTACTGCTAATCCAAAAAAGCTGATATTTACGCCGTCTCGTAACTGTACGGCATACAGTATCTTCTTGATCTGCGTAGTGACATCGATAAATATCGTTGCCATTCATGTTTCCTACAATAAAAACGTTTATACCAAGAGATCAAAGCTGGAACGAGGAATACCTTCGGATCAGGGATTATCTGTTTTACGACAGTTATGATTCTCACAGTATTTTGTACAAAACAAGGCAAGTTGGCAGAAATAACCAACAGCTTTTAGACTTTCAATGATCGCCTGATCTCCTTCAATAAAGATGTATATGAAAAAAATCCTCGATTCAAGCTTATACGTTCAAAATTTTTTCTATCTATTTGGTCTTGTGGTTTCTTCTGTTAGTGACGATTCAGACAGATAATAACATGGAGATCGTAGTGTACTTCATTGCTACCTTCCTCAGTACTATGATCATTAAGTACATGCTGATGCAGTACGGTATCGCTCTGAAATTATTGGAACAGTTTTTCCTAGTGATTAACGAAAACCTTCTTCATAGTTCGACAACATCTCTTCGTCTCATAGAAATGCACATCACTCAAGGTTTTGATGACTTTCAGATGAAACCAGATCCACTGACACGTTTGAACAAGCTTTTGATGTTTCGCACGTACCTAAATCAAGCATCAGTCCAACTCAAAATGCTGTTTAACAATTCATTGACAAGTGACGCAGCAGTTCTGAAATGCGTCTATTACGTATTTAAAGCATGTGGACTAGCTCCGATAGCCATCAAAAGTAAGGACGGCTGCAAACTTCGTTTTTCGTTGTTCGTACACTCGAAAGCGGGTCTGCTGTAAAATGCTATTTTAATGCGCATCATTCTTTCGATGGCCACAGCTATCATACAGTTTCAAGTATTGTTCCAAGGCGGTAATGCTTCAAATCAATTTTTCTACAGCTTTAAGAATATGCAACCAATTATTTTTAAACGTACAAACGCCTTCAATTTTACTAATACAAAGGTTATTTTCTATAATATAATAAATAACTAGCTCCTTTAGTTTAGTCAATATCTACGTAAATATAGCAAATGTTAGTAAACAGTTGTACTTGAGAGTTGCACATACTGAAGCAGCTACAAAGAATTATTACTCTATTCAATAAATTCTTCAGAGAAACATTTTACTGATATAATAAGAGTTTTTGGCCCATATCTAATAAAATACAGGAAATTAGTTTTTGTAATTTATACTTTTTTTTGTATTTGTTTATTTTTATAATTTATACCTATGAAAAGATATTACGAGTGAAACTTCAGATTTAGAAACAATATTTGTGAGCCTATTTTTATGACTATATAAACGTATAATATGTAGCGTCACATAAATAGAACAAGTCGAAATGTTTCTTAGAAAGCTTAACCCATTTACGATGCTAAGTGTGAAACATGTGTTTTATTTTTTCAAAATATGCGGGTTAGCAACAATGAAATTACAAAATATAGGATTTCGAGGCTTGTGGTATAGAAATTCTAATATAGGCAAAATATATAACGCCATTTTGATTTGTCTTATAAGTGCAATTAATTATTATACTGGTGCATTAATTTATGATTTACAGACAATAAAAGTTGTGCTTTTTGAAAAAATATTCAATCGTATTTATTATTTGTTTACTATCGTCTCCGCTATCGTGATTTTGATGATATTTATCATTTGTCAAGGACGTGCCATTGCGGTAAACAATAAGTTAAAGAAACTTTACCAGACTATTATAAATCTAAATAGTCGATTAAGCAATGAACATCAATCTGTAACGTGCATTACGAAAAGAATTTTCATCGGATCTCTGGTAATGTGGTTTTTATTGTTCATTACGAGTCTCACAACAAAGTTTACGAAGATCTGGTACCATCTGACTTCGTGTCCTTGTTATTTGATAATTAACTGTACTTTTTTGCAATACACCATAATGTTACTGCTATTAAAACAACTTTTTACTATACTCAATGCCAATTTTCTTTATGCATCGTGTCAACCTATGATTTTCAAAATTCGCCTAGTAGATTCCCATTCTAAATTTTTCAATGACAGCGCTCAACCATTTTCTGATTTATGTAAATTTTACACTTCATTATGCGACTTTTCTGCGAGTTTGTCAAATTTTTATAATCCACTCATGTTGATTTGTGTAATGCATTCATTTTATACATTGATAATTTGGAGTTATTACCTCATACATCCTATTGTTACACAAACACCATCAAGAGTGTTAACTATTGAATATATTCACGGGTTGATCATGCTGGTTCATCAAATTGTAATATTAATTAATTTAACGCAATCTGTTAACGCTGTCGTTCTTGAGGTAAATGCAATAAAATAACATAAACAGATTAGTGTGATAATATAAAAAGTTAAGTAATGCATTATAACTTTTTACCTAGAAAGGAAGAACAGGGGAAATAACAAGCAAATGGTCAGCTAAATTACAAAATCAACGATTTATCAACGAGGTAATTTATTGTTTTACTAAATGGATATTTTAAAGTCGTATTATCTGTAATCTACATCTTATAATATTAATTATTAATTTGTTTCTTTTATCATTTATGTTAGTTGAATCTATTTTCAAATTACATAATTCACAAAGATGTAAAATTTACCGTTTACGGTCTATTTTCTTTGGACAAATCACTTTTGACGTCAGTAAGTATTATCTTATTACTCATAATTGCTTATTATTATATATTGTAATATATTAATTGAATCTAAATCAGATTGCAGGTCTAATTGCTACGTACTTAGTTATAATATTACAATTTCATTGTATTGATATAAAGAAATAAGTATTTATTATTAATTACGTGAAATATTTGAAAATTTTATCACTAAAATGAATTTCCTATTAAAGTTTGATAATTTAATACGGATTGTATTCTAGAATATCTTTTTTTAATAGAAGTTATAATTTGCATGATTATATTTTTACACGGTAACATAAATCGATTTGCATATCGACCGTAAATAATGGCCGCGCATTAAAAATGTTGCGTCTATAATTCATACAGAAAAATAAAGTCCAGTAGGTTTAAACATTATTCAAATATGCAGCAAATCGAAAATTCCTATCAAAATTTCCAGTATAAATTAAATGAAAAGAAGATGATAATATTGAAACGTATTTTTTATTTCTTCAAAATATGTGGACTATGCACAATGACATTTTCTACTAACATGACCATAAAGGAGAGAGTTCAAGGTTCGTGGTTTGCCAGTTCTAAGAAAGGCATAGTATACAATGCAATTTTAATAATTTTATTTGCGACAACTACTTGCTACGTTACACTATTTGTATACGATTTAAATGTAAACAGAGGAGAAGTCGGAAAATTATTTGACATTGTGACATATATTTTTACCACTATTACTACGATCGTGATTTTGACGGTATTTTGCTTTTGTCAGAAAAACGTCATATCGATAGCTAACAACCTAAAAAGTACATACATGCTCATTGCAAATATAAACAGTCAATTAAGCAATGAAAAAGTAGATATAGTAAGCAACTTGAAAAGAATTTGCATTGTAAATCTGGCGATGTTAATTTTAGTAATTCTCACAACCTTCATAAGATACGAATTTTCCATAGTAATGTATTTCCCGACTGCCTATCCATGCATTTGTATTATTAACTTTACTTTTCTGCAATATAGCTTGATCTTACAATTGTTAAAACAGCTATTTACTGTTCTTAATGGAAACTTTCATTATGTCTTGAGGCGAAATGTTATTCGGAAAAAATTTCAGACTTATAAAGTAAGAACACAATCATTGTCTAAGCTATGTGAATTGTACACATCATTGTGCGACTTATCAACGGATGTGTCCAAGTTCTACTACCCAATAATGTTATTTTGCATATTGTATACATTTCTAACATTGACAACCTGGATATACTATACAGTTGAACCTGTTATAGTTGGAACGACTAAAATAACAATTCCTAAATTTATACACTGTTTAATATTTTTAACTCAACATATTATTATGCTGATTACATTATCGAAGAGTGTTAATGCTGTTGTTCTAGAGGTAAACAAATTTTCTTCTACTAGCATAACTTGGAACTATAATGGCATGACACTTTTATTATAAACGATCAAGTAACATATTATAATTTTTTAAACAGAACAAAAAAACAGGCGAGATAACGAATAGGTGCTTAGCC